>UCOK01018761.1:128105-376813 GCA_900474325.1 Synergus umbraculus | reverse complement strand
GAATTAAACTAACACTAATTTCGAAATATATATCAAACAAATAGCGACGTGTCAACGAGGGGAATGCTTTAAACAATTAGACAGTAATTAATTGTTTAACCAATTTAATAATCTCTTCAATAAAAAACAATATGAATTTTAGACTTGAGTTATTTTGCGTTTTTGAAGGTCAGAAAAATCTTCCAAATTGTAAAAAAAAAATTTAGAAATCCCAGGATCAAAATGAGAAAAATGTTTTAATATTTCGATTTTCCCCATTACATTATACATATATTTGCATTGGAAACTGTAGGGAGCAAAAAAAAAACATATTTTGGCCATAAAAATGTTTGTTTTTTCAATTCCTGTGAGTATTTTTTTTTTGAATTTTCTCAACTTTTTCGTTTTTTAAAAACTTTTTTCACGCCTTTCTATGATATTTAAGCAAAAATAAAATTCTTTTCATGAATCAATTGGAAAACATTGAGAAAATACAAATTTTTGTTTCAAGATGATCTTTCTCTAAGTAATATCTTTGTTGGATGTGACCTTAAATAAAAGAAACTTTTTTTAAAGAAAAATTTACAAAATTACCAAACAATTATTTTCATAAATCACAGGATGAAATAAAAAATGTGTTAACTTTGATGTACCTAGATAAACAATGCATAGCATTGGATTTTAAACTAGAATGCATTGATATGCTATGCGGGATCAACAGCTGCACCTTGTTTTCATCGCTTGAAAACTTTTCAACTTTGACGTTTGACAAACAATGAAACGTGGATGGTAACAGCTTTCGAAGTATTATTAAAAATTTCCTTTTCTACAAATAAAACTATTGAAATAATTGATAAGTTCTAACCAAAGTGCGTATGCAATTTTCTAGTAAATAGAACTGCTTTTTTTGGAGTGAAAACTCCGATAAAGAACCTCTCGTCGCCATTAATCCGTGGATGAGTCAACACTCAAAGTCGAAACTCGAGAATTGTGCATACGCATTATACTTCGATGCATTTGCAGTCTCCACTGGCAAAACGAATTAATCAGTATCATGAAAAAATATGAAAAAACGTATAAGAAAAAGGCGTGAACGTTGACAGACGACTGGAAGTCAAACGGAAATGCGTAGATCGTAGATGCTAACAAAATCTGGAGAAAATAATGGAAAGATAGGTAGCAAAATGAAGGGAAACCCGAGTGATGACGCGAGAAAGTCTCTGAACAAAATTTGCAAGTAGGGAAAGTTTTTCACCTGGGGGAAAGTCACAAATGTCTGTTTACTATTAACTTCATGGATAGAGAGACAAAGTATTTGTTGGAAAATGTTGTAGATGTGGATAGAAGTCTGCGTAGAAAGCAATATTTACTTACTATTCGGGATTCATCGTTGACATACTATTTTGCGAACGTGGCGATCTCAAGGCGTGGCGACGTTCCTTTCAAGTTCCTTCGGTGAATCAAGGTCTGAAGAATAATTCCCGTGATAGACGTAATTTATTAAGGCCACGTTCCAAGATATAATGGAAAGGAATCGAAACAATGGCGGTCACGTCACCTCCTCCCGAAATGACATAAATTCCACCTACTGTGGAACCGAGATGAACTGAGACTTGAGAGAGAAACACGAGAGAACTCCCCTAAAAATAAACGAAGGAACGGATATGGAAATGGAACAACCATATGGAACGGACCAACGTTATTTCCTTCCTGAAAAATTTGTCCACCAATCACAAGGCGAGAATTTGAATCATGAACCAACACTACTATCGAAGAAAACCAATCGAAAGGAAAACCAACCAGCTTTAAATGGGAATTTCCGATACATATGTATGTGTGTTTATTTTTCAACTTTGAAAATTTCCCTCTTTCAGAAATTTACCATTATCAGCAATTTTTTGTAGGGAATTTTATTTTTCGGTATTTTTCAGTCAACATTTTTAATTATTTTGAAATAATTATTATGAAACATTGGGCAGGTCTACAAAAAATGAAAACTTTAGTAATAAAAATACAAAATTATATTCAGTTTCATTAATTAATAATAGTTTCACAGAAACGTTCCTTTCGACAAAAAATATACAGTATCTACTGAAACATCAACACTTCTCTCATACCAGAAATTAAATTATGTTCTCTTTCTCTCTCCTTCTGGCAATTATAAGAGCTCTACGGCAGCTTTCTTCGTAAACATAAGAAAAAAAAAAAATATATATATATATAAATAGAACTATAATGCTAAACAAAATGTTAATTCGATTTGCAGTATCAATTTCAAATTTTAAATAAAGAGCGTAAATACTAAACAAATTTCTCAACAATTCCAATCGATTCGTACAATTCTGCTTTACTTCCTGGATAGTTTTCCCGAATACAATCTATAATTTCAGTAGCAATTCGTTTCCTTTTCCCATACTCGCGTTTGCGTAAATTTAAAGAATTCTCTATCTTCTTTTTTGTTTCGGTCAAGTCCTCCGAGCCTGTAGCTTCCATCAGCTCATCCAATTTTTGAGTTAATGCATCAACCTTCGTTTTTACTTGCATCATCTGAATTCGAGCTTCTTCTAACGTGATGCTCGACTTTAAGCCCTCAAGACTGGCCTCCATTATCCGGCTTTCTTTTTCGAGCTCTTGTTGCTTAGCTTCAACTTCGTTGACGTGAGCTTGAAGCTCTCGGTCAATTCGTAGCAATTCATCGGCATTTTGTTTTAGTTCCTGTGCAACACAGTAAACTTTTTGCTTCCCATAAACTTTCTCAAGAAGTTTGCCCTCGTTCACCAACTGGTCGAAAGATTTCTGCACCACTGTTTTGCCAAGTTCATTTCGGAGATTCACGACCACATCGTTTGTACTGAAGGGCCTATTTTGAGCTTTCATGAATCGAAAAACTATGTCCTTCGCCATTTTTCGTCTGTTTCAAGCCAAGTAGCTGCAAATAATACCATTTATTAGACACTATAACAAGAAGTTTCAGTTAAACAAAAAAATGCAAGCAATTAGAAAGAAATTATAAAAAATTCAAACGAAGTGAAAAAAACTGTTTGTCATTTCCCAGTTTCAAAAATTTGGCGCCTAATCTATTTTCCATTACAAACGTTAGGTTATAAATTGAATTTATTATTTATGTATATTTATAACGAAATTAAGTTGAATTTCTACATAAATCTGAATCTTAATTATTTTATACCACTGAATATTGTTTATAAAATTGTTAATTTCGAGGTTACATGAGACATTCTACATATATATAATATATTGTACGAAAAATATTACATATAATTTAAAGATAACAACTCGATATATTTTATTAAAAACACTTACCATAGACTATATTACGTTCACGAAACTTTTTCTAATTAGCAAAAAAACAAAATCTTTAAGAGAAATCAAGAATCAAAACTCTAAACCAAACGACATAAACAAAACGTTCGAAAACAAAAGAGCAACAGATGTTTTTGGGTTGGGTGGGGGAATCCAAAATGGCTACATACAGGTATGTTCATACGGTATTATGTTGATGTGTCTACAAAATTTGATATGACCTTTCTTACAACATCTCATTAGTTCATGCCTCATATGTTGACGCTTCGACGCTTGCCGCATATTTTTACAATTTTTTGTACAAAACTCGAAGAATCTACATAAATAATTGCATAAAAGTTTAATCGCAGAACATTATTAATGTATTTTGTAATTCAAAGTTTTCAAAATTTATCGAAGAAAGCTTAAAAGTGAGATTATGTAAATGACAACAAATTTGTTCGAGGTTATATATGTTGTAAAGTGTATAAAAATATGATGTAAATTAAATTTGGGATAGAGTATTATAAATTTAGATATTTAATTCGTGATCTACGAAGTTTATTTCTTGTGACTGAGCTACTAAAAGAAAAAAATGTGCACTCGAGGAAAAAAAATGGAAACTTCTCTGTCAGTTAAGTTGGAGGAACCCTTGACGAGTGAAGGATGTTTAAAGCTAATTGTTGAACTTCTTAAGTATTTACTTTATAACAAACAACAGATACCTTTTTCTTACGATTGTTTGTCTCAAGTTCAATCAAAAACGAAACCGAATGATAGGAACTTTTTGAACATCCGAAAGTTTTTCGACTCCTTGTGTGATGTAACTGATCACTTGAATTCACAGTTTTATACCGAGGGATGCGATGTGAAAGAAGTTGTAATAATGATCGGTGCTACAATCTTTTCTCCTAAAATCTACATTCGAGTAGAATTACCGGAACAAATTCTGAATAGTAAAATGCATACAGAGTACTATCATCCGTCTCGAAAACCACTTCTAAATTTAATGAGGTAAGGTCAAGCGTTTTTGCTTGCAAATTATTTCATTTTTCATATATTGAAATGGAATATTTCTTACAATTTTCAAAGTTTTATGATTCCAAACTTAAATCGTTCAAAACTGTACATACATTTTTCAATTAAAACTGTAATACATATATAGATAATAATTTTAAATTAAAAGAAATTCAAATTGCAGTTAAATTACTTTCTTTTAAAAATTATTATTCTTTAATGTTATTTTTTCTATTCCGAAAACTATGTTTTTTAAATTGACCAATAAAAGTACTGGAAATGGACAGGAATTTGAAATTCTGCTACAACCTTGAATATTTTTAATAATTTATCTAATTATGTTTAATTACAAAATTTCAGATCGATGATAGAATGCGACGAGTTCCAGGATGCGATGAATTTACCACTTGGACCTACAAATACCTTCGTTTTAGTTCAAAAGAGCGACACAAATCAAATTTCCGAATTTTTTATTCCGAAACCTCAGTACACTTTACCAAAGCATTCAACTTGTTTCCACATACAGATTGATCACTGCGATATTATTCAAACAAACTGCCAGTGTACAAATGCAGTTAATGTTTTTCACGACTCTAGGAACGAATATCACGTGGATAGTGAACATTCCAATATTCTCAACGAATCAGTCGAATGCAAACTATCGGCTCCTTATCAGTGGTACCAATCTAAGGAAGTCATCAAAGGCTTTGAGTTTCTAAGATAACATTAAACTCTAAACAAAGCTTAGTGTAATTGAAAATCCTGAAGACTTTTTGTAATGAGAGAATGGAAGCAATTGTATGTAAATGCATAAGTGACTTTATTCTTAGTTTCAGTAATTTACTTTTCTTTATTTTTATATTATCCCTTAGACATAATTAAGATGAAAGGACTGTTAAGGATATTTGCAATATGGACATATTTTTCGATTTTTTAAGGCTCGTAAACAAAGACGAAATAAAATAATTGTTTCGTACTTTTTATGAAAAGTAATCAGCATGATCTTCGAAACGAGAAAATTAATTGAATTTTTCTTAAACTGATTTTTGTTAATATTAAGTATTTTAGAACTTTCATTTATTTTCCTCAAGATGGGCGGAACCAGATGCTATACCAGTCACTGCTAAAAAAGGACGAAATTATTATATATCTTCCAGAATATATCGTATGTTCTTACAAAAATACAAGTTCAATTGTTTTTCTTAATAAACTTGATTATGTAACTCTTCGATTTCTCATACACAATCTACACATTTAACCTTTTTTGAGATATTTTACCTATTTTATAGTCTTTACTTTATATGGCTGTTACATTTGCGGAGACTTTAATAAATGGTAAATTAATTCCATAAAAATGTGTTCAATAAATTTATAACTTACTATATAACTAAATATGATTTTTGTTTCAACATTTTTAAGATTTACAAGCGAACGAAAGTGAAGACCTTATAGATGACGTATTTGAAGGTATATACAAACTCTTCAATGTTTAATAATAAACTTTTTTTTAATTACTATTTAACCTTTGTTTCTTTTATCCTTATTTGGAACTTGAAGTATATAATTACATGATCCAAATTTGATTGATTTTTTATGGTTTCTTGAGATTCAAGAAGATCTTGTTAAAAGGTCAGACTTCATAAAAAATTACAATGCTAAATTGAAAAACTGAAATTAAAAAGAAAACTTTTTGTAAGGTAAATACGATGAACTCTTGGAAAATGCAAACAAATCTCACAATCAAAATGAATTCTTTTATGACGATAATGAGCAAAAAGAAATTGATGAAAATGATTCAAGAATATCTGTTAATGATATTGAGGAAGCACAAGAAGATTTTAATCTTGAAATAGGAGAAGATTATCTACAATTTCAACAATTAAAACCAATATTAAGTGAAGATTTTTTTCAGTTGTCCGAAGCTCCTGAAAAAAGTTACTCTTATTCGCAGATTTTTAATGATATTAAAGATGAATATAGAGAAGAAAAAGAAGAAGATTGGGAAAAAAGTTATCAAGAAGAAGAAGAGGAAGTAGAAGAAGAAGATGAGATCTCTTATTATAAAGAATCAGATGAAGGAAGTAAAGCAAAAATATTACTTGACACAAAAACTTCAGAAAAGTCTTTTACGATTGAAGAAAGAATGAAATTGATAAAGCTGCTAAGATCTGCATTTAATGAACGAAAACTTTTGAAAATGAAAAACAGTTATCTTCATCAAAATTGTTGTGCTATACTTATCGCTTATAAAAGAATGGATACTGTTGATAAAGGTCTTGATGAAGCTATGGTTCACAATGATTTAAGGTAAAAACTATAATTTTAATAAAATTTGATAAAATCATGGTACTGTTTAATTTAGAGGATTGTTGCAGGTACAAAGTAACTTTGGAAGAATTTTCCGAAGTAAAATTCAAGATAAATAGTCAAATGAATATTTTAGCAATCAGTACTCAGTATTTAGAGAACGAATTATTATCACTTGAGACAGCATTCAATAAAATTTCCAATGAACTGACTTCTCTTGAATTCGAAAAAGGTCTTGGACTCAAGATCTCTGGGACTGGTAGGCTACTTTCAGAGAACGATACAAAGAAACTGATAGAGAAGCAAAAACAACGTTTACTTGAAATGTCTCAAGTTCGAATCACATTCATTCAATTTCAAAATATGTCGAAGAATATAAACAATAAACTTCAAAAGTTGGAATTCTTAGGGTTGGATCTTACAACTAAATACTATAGACAACTGTTGCGGCATAAGCAATTGTTGATGGATAGAATAGAAGATCAGAGACAGAACACCAGGAAATTTCAAAAGAAGTATTTTACTTCTCCTACTGTAAGCTTCAATTTTGAAATCTGATGAACATACCGTTGTAAAATCTTTCAAGTTCTTAAAATCCTTTAAAGTTCCTAATATCTTTTAAATTTGTTGAGATCTTTTGAAATTCCTTGAAATAGTTTATTTTTAGATTTTAAGTGATTTCAATTGAATTTTCAAGATTTTAGATTTTAGCTTTAAAAAAATTTTGAGATCTCCAAGTATTCTATTTTTTTGAGTTCTTTTGAATACTTCTGTTTTCCCTTAAAATTTTGTATTCTTTATCCAAATTGTTTTTCAGATACTGCATTATATCAAACAATGTTCTGGTTGCATTGAGGACTCCATCATTGAAGAAAAGAGGAAATATGAAGAATCAATTAAAATCAAAGAAAGCATACAATCTGAAGTTGTAGCTTTGGGGAGGAAAAGAACCATTTTGCGGACAAAAAATTATAAATTTCATGACTCTCTGAAAATTTTTAAAAATCCGAATGCGTTGAAACAATTAACAGTTAGACAAAAGACGAGTTTCTGAAGAATAAAAGAATCTAAACTGATTCGATTTAAGCCAGAATGAACTTAATTCAATAAAGGCTTGACTTTATTATTTTAATTATAAATTAAATTATTTATTTTAAGGATTCATTCTTCTTTACTTTTTTTCGTACAACAACAGCAAATGACATCAGTTAATTTAATTTTCTTTTTTGGAATCGGAGCTTCGTCTACTCTTTCTGAATGAGTTCTTTTTAAAGCTTCAGCTTCGAAAACTTCTGGAGACATTTCGTAAAGCCTCACTTTCATGAGTCGAAAATCTTGAATATTAATAACACGTAAAATCAAAAGGATTGTTCCTCCAGTCCAAGAGAGCATCATTATCCATGATCCAATCTAAAATAGTAATTGTTTTTATTTTATGATTGTATTATAAAATTAATCAAATTCTTTTTTAAAAATTCTTACACGAAGTGATAATAAATATCTGCAAACGTTGTGTCCGTGAATATTGTAAATTTTGAGAAACTCCTGCAGATTGTCACATTCACTTAAAGAGAATTTTAAAATAAGAAATAATTTTATTAATTAATTTCCAACTTTAGTTTAGATTAATCCCGTATAAAGTAATTCAGAAAAAGATGAAAACGATAAATTTGAACTACCTATGGGGAAAATTTCTGTGAATAGTTAGAAGTCGAGCCGCCATTTCGTTGATTTTTTCAAGAGAATATGAAATTCCTGATAACATAGATCCTGTTGCACTTACGACTATTATTGTGAAAAGTAGGTTGAAAAGTAACGCAGGCAGTACTACTCTCCAAGGTTCATAATACCTAAATCGAAAAAAATTAAAATGTCATGAAACAGACGAATTTTTATCATTCTAAATTTTATTATGAAAATTATTTCTCTCTAATTAAAATTATTTAAAAACATGTACTTGCATTCTATTATCGTAGCCACCTCTCCCACACATAACAAACAGAGTAAGCCAAACGACTCCAAAGAAACAAGAAAGAAGACACGATGAATGAAACCATTGACAATACCCATTAAATTTAAAAATGGCAATAACTTCCTGGGTCCAATCGAAATTATTTATCTTAAGCATTGGCAGAGTAACATTTACTATTTCCAAATTAACATCTTGATATTCATTAACATCAAAATCCTTTTCTACATGATAAATTTGCTTTAACTCTGCCCAAAAAGGACAATGTTCACCACAAAGATCGTTCTTTAAATTTAATTGAAAATTTTATAATAAAAAAGTTAATTAATTTTTTTATAAATAATTCCATGGTAACATACCCAAATTATGAAAAACAAAATAGAACAAACGTATCCAGATATAGCACACAAAAAATAACAGCATATTTGGAATGTTTGCCAGGATCCAGAAATTCGACGTGGATCACGATCTATTAATTCTTCATATTGCTCTATTGTATGCATCTTCTATAAATTGTTGATCATGTCTATAATGAATGGTAATAAGATTAATTTTCTATTAAAAAAGATTTGAATTTTTAAAAAGTTCGCGCCACAATATTAGCGCGAAATTTGAACAATTTGGTGCCTTGCGCAGCGCATGCGCAAGAGTTAAAAGTTGACATTTCTCATCGTCGATAGAGAAATAAGTAGATAAATGCAATAAACAATTAAATAAATTTATAAATACCTCAAAACATCCGTAGAAAGTTTAAAAACATACACATTATAGACATGAAAGAAAAATAAATAATATTATATTGAACTTTTGTAATGTTTCAATCAAATCTAACCTGTCGCAATAATAATTTGAAGTTTATTAATTTTATCAGCATATCAAGATTTTTAATTGCTTTTCAGTTATTTACTCTGGAAAAATTGAAGATCCTGCAAGTCTTTACGGGATTTTCAAGAAGGTCAAAACATGCGGACATCTAGCTAATATCTACATCATTATTAGATTTGTGGCACATTTGTGGTCAATGAAATACATGGGCATAAAACCACTAATAACGTAGATATGAACTCTCTATTAAAAAAAGAAAATCATTGCGTTTTGAAGTTTCGGTACA
Organism: Synergus umbraculus; assembly: GCA_900474325.1. NCBI lineage: Eukaryota > Metazoa > Arthropoda > Insecta > Hymenoptera > Cynipidae > Synergus > Synergus umbraculus. The sequence goes on along the minus strand of UCOK01018761.1, from coordinate 367,130 downwards.
TACATACAAAAAATATATCCCTCCAATAAAAAAATGTATATACGTACGTATATAAATACATACACAAATTATTCAAATAGAAAATTACAAAAGGGGGCGTGATTTTGAACACGCGAAACGGATCGGTAGTCGACCGTTTCGTGGGTTTGGAATTGGAAGTTTGGAACTTGGAACGTGGATGTTGGGAATGCGTGGAACGCGAACCGCCAGTGTTGTCGAGGAGAAGTGCTACACGAAGGCGAGAAATTCTTGTTTTTTTAGCCGCGGGTGGTTGAAAATCACGAGGAAAACGACGATGGGTGCATGTTTCGGGCAAGAATTGGTCTCGTAGTGGCATCGAGGGGAACCGCGCGTGCCTCTTGTCGCAACAACGGAACACATGTGACGGCCGAACCGACTATTTTCGATTCGCGAAGTGCCGTGCCCGCTGACTGAAAATCCAGCATTCTGGACATCCTGTCACTCGAGACTCTCGTTGATGAGAGTCACCTAGTCGCCCTTTTCCACCTTCACGTCCCAACCATAACACTTGAAACTTCCGACACACGATGCGCCCTTTTTCCCCTTTTTCCCATCCCAATTAGCGAGAGAGTGCGTGGGTGGGTGGACGACTAGACGTCCAACAAGACCGAATCGCTCGTTTCGGTTTGTCGTTTCTAACATCGGAATATCGGATTCATTCTTCTAAAAGATCGTGGAGATACATGATTTAACCAATCCAACCTTGTCGCATCTTTTGCAAGGTTATCGCTCTGATCAAAGACGATCTTCCGATCCAGATCTGGCAAGATTTTCACCTGAAATCGGCATCCCTATCTCGTAAGTAACAATCCGCGACTCCACTGGGTAGATTCCGAACCGCAAAATGACAATTGATTATCAACCTCGACGCTTTTTTACATTTTAGCACTTACATTGTTTTTATTATTTCTATGAGGAAACATGATTGGTGGTATTAAATTTTACAATATTTTATTTTTGACCCGTGATTTGGAATATAAAGTTGCGTAGAAGCAATGAGGATTTCTTTTACAAGTACTATTCTAACCTAGAAATTCATTTTCTGCTTTACGTGGCTCAAAAAACATCAACTTTTAAATAATTATCGTGCACCTTGAGATTTATTTTCTAAATCATGAAAAATGATTGCTGTGTAAATTTGAAGCAAACTGAAATATAGTTAGTGCTCCTGAAAATGTTTTAAAGCTTTAATAGAGAACTATTTTAAACATAGATCTTTGAATTGATTATGATTTCCTCTATAATTTCAGATGAGTTATAAACCATAATAATATTGACATATTACTAACAATATTAAACATCCAAAAAAATTTCTAAATTTCAATTTACTAATACCGTCGTATTTTTCTTTTAAGTCTGAACAATTTTCATCTATTAAATCTAAAATATGCATCCTTTAATATTTCCTTCATAAAATAAGTGTTATTTCAAGAAATTTCAACTTCATAACTCTAAATTTTCTATTTCTTAAGATCTACAGCTTTACAGAAAGATTTTTTCAGAAAATTTGGTATTTTTGTAGATATTTTGAAAATTCGAATTCAGACTTCTTATGCTGTTTAACTTAGCTAGATTTTTCAATAAAAGTGAGAGGAGAAAGGAGTCGGTTATGGTCCAGAAACTCGCTTTATTGAAACTCCTCCTTTATCCAATTTAGAATTTTTTTACCTCAAAAATGTTTAATCACTCGTAATTTTAAGAGTCGAAAAAGTCTCTTAATAATTCTTATGTGAAAAACTCATCTTTAATTTTTCTTTACAGGGCAGAGGCTTTCAACTTAATTTTACTTCTTCAAAAATCTTCCGATCTCAGGGTTTCCACACACCAACCTACAATTTCAAACCAGGATTCACACTTATAGACTGAAATCACCCATCTACAATTAAAAGTTCTCCTTTTCTGACTGAAGTATTTGGAATCGATTGGCGAGGTTATAAAATGTTTTCATGGACTAGTGCACTCAGATCGCTATAAATTTTTCATTCTTAAATCTTGTTCGCTTTTATTGGAAAGAGGTCGAAGCATGAGAGGTTAAGCGGCAGAGAATGGGTTGCAGTAGGGTGTCAGTATGCGTGAGAAGTCAGAATGTCAAACTCACGCGGGTCACGTGAGGGGCACGACAGAAATGTGCTCACGTGATCCTCCCGTTCTGCACCCAGCCCTTGCCAAGGCCAATGGTAAAAATTCCAGTCCCCAGCCGACTCACCACAACGATTCGCGCACTGAGAATAACGTGCTGCCGACTCCTGGTGGAAGACTGAAATTTTTTAAGGATGGAAAGTTTATTCTCGAGTTGTCACACCGTAGAGACGGTGAGCGTACCACCTGGTTTCCTGTGCCTAAAAAGACTTTCTGGCCTCCTGCAAGTACCACTCCAAACAGGCAGGAGAGTTCCACGTCTCTCAGTGGTAAGACTTCTCTTTTTTTCCATATTAATACGTATTTATTTTCTAAAACCCTTGAAATTTGTTGAACATACATGAAAACTCTTAAAATTGTTTCCAGTTTCAGATGACAACTCATCGGTGCAGTCAAGTCCATGGCAGAGGGACCACTGTTGGAAACAAACTCATCCAAGGCGCAACGTGTCCACCGAATTTAACTTTTACTATCGTAGGCATCCTCGGAATCGCCTCTGTGCACATCCACGCCTTATAGCAAGAAAACGAAGACAACCATTTGATCCTGGAACCTTGCAGCTCGGAGCTGAAACGGCCTCTGGTTTCTCGAAATCATCGTTTCGCAAAGCGAATGGCGCGGTATCTGGTAAGGGTCTAAGTATCATAATCGAGAAGCTTTCGCGACTCTTGGACCCAAATGTTGTTTCTCCTCGAAAACGAATTCTACGAGAGTTGGAGCGAGTCACTTTGGAAGACCAAGCGTCGAAGCGACGTGCCACGCCGCAACCAATAAATACGACAACTAGTGCGCCACCAACACCATCACCAAAACAGCTGTCGTCGTACAGTATAACAAGTATTTTAGGCGAGGACAAGCCGAGCTCAGAGCCGGGTTTCTTAAGGACTTTACTCAAGCCGGAGGACCGGCAAACCATGAAATACTCGTCGAATCAACCCTATCCCAGGGCAAGAATCGACCCCTATGTCGCATCTGCCAACACCTCCATTCATCACCCGCTTTATGGGGTCCCTATGCTGCCGCCTGGACCATACAGAGCCCCTTTATGGGTGCACTATTCACCCCCCGTCCATTATCCACCCCCAATGCCACTCTACGCACCACCACCGCCTCACCCACCGTCTCCACCGGTTCACCACTACAAAGACTACAGGGAACAAACTCTCACACCTCCTTCAGGTACTGGGATTACTTTTATTACTGTTGATTTACTAGCACCTTAAATCGGTTTAAAGTTCAATAAATTATTTTTTTTGTGCTTCAAATTCTACAAGCGATCTTTACCGAATTGTACAAGCTTTCTTTTTACCAATTTTAAAAAAATAATTAATTGAAAATATGTTTCAGATATGCCTCTGAACCTGTCGAAGCATGCGGGTTGAATCTCAGGATCCCAAAAGTCGGTGCCTTATTATTGGACAAAAACTACTCGATCACTGCCCGTGCAACGACAATGCGATATATTAGTATTTTTTTATCCATAAACAATAGGAACGTAGTAGCTAGGGATTCACAGCTGGACCACTGAAGTTCGGCTAGTTGGTAAATTTGTACATACGAATTCATAAGATGTCGCCGTCAGTATATAGAACTCATTATTATTATCAATTAATTAATTCACGAAGTAGTATTACACATTGGGGAACGTTGGAGGTGAAATGCAATACGGCGTACGTTTTGCAAAACGAACGTTTTTATCCTACTGTTACATAAATATATATAATTGGAGGGAGCCACTCCAAGCAGATTTCTCGCATAGTAGGTGAAAAAAAAGTAATTTTGACAAGAATTTTAATTACACAAAAGCGTCATGCCTATTTCGACTTGAAATCTTCGATCTTCCAATTGTACGTCGATTTATTTTCAAATTTTCCAGAAAAATCTCTAATACGCGTACTTTTATCCTCTTCCTTTTTTACAGAAAAAGACAATCCCGTTTTTTTGATATCCGTGCATCTTCATTTTACATGCATTATCTTGTTATTATTTCCTATTAACATTACTCTCATTATTATCATTATAAAATGATAACGACTATCCATTTTTTAGAGGAAATCATTAAGAAAGACATAGGGTTATGTACAGAAAGGATATTACCTAGGACATTATTAATTATGATAAAATTGTAGTACGTCGATTAATTTTTAAGATTCGCGTCCGTGGCGACGTTCTATACATTTATTTATACAATGATGAGGAAGATGAGGAAATTTTTAACTGAAAACAAGAGAGAGAAAGAAAGAAAAAGAGCGTAGAGCGTGCCTTAGTTTTAAAAGAAGCGACAAAAAAGAAACGATTCGTGAAACTAAATTGTACACAAGTCTATCAAAACGTTTATTATTATTATTTTATTATTTTATTGTCATGTACATAGTCAAACGTTAATCCGCATTCTCGCGAAAAAAAACTCGCACCAACATATATATTTGTCACATTATTTATTGTAAACGCTATACATTATATTCTGTCACATTTTTTTTCGAGGAGGAAAAGAGAAAAGGCAAGTTCACTCGAAATGCTCTATCGTTTAGACAGTCATGGACTATATTTACATTTGCATACATACGTGCTTTTAATTTCAAAAGAAGTACATAGTATGCGAATGTGCGCAAGCAATTGTATAGAAAGACTAATTTCATAAATATAAATATTTCGTATACTATGTTCGTCTTTTTCTTAATAGTTTTATGTGTCGTCATTTATTTTAGTTTTGATAGTTATTAATTTAATCTGTAATAAAAGTATCGAGAGAAACCGAAAACTAAAATAAAGGACAAAATGTTCGAAAGTTTAAATCAGAAAAAGGTAAGTCCAATAATTGTACATTTTTTATTTAGTCATTTTGTATTATAAAAGAGGAATTTCTCTGGATACGAAATTTCATTATATTAAATATAAAATCTCGGTGAATAAGTTTTCTATTTTTTAATTTCCCATTAAATTACATTTACAACAAAAATATAGTGCATTATATTAGAATATTTTCGATTATTAAATTCTCTAAAAATTTTTGAAAACCAATTTTTTAAATAAATGCAAGTACTTTTTAACAATTTGAATCATTTGTTATTTAAATAAAAATTTTCAGCAGGTTTTAAAATTATCGTAATGGCTTTTTCACATGTCGCAAAGAAAGTGCACTATGTATTTTCTTGTTTTTTTTTAAGCGGGGAAATTTGAGTAAAAATTTTTTTAATTACATGTCTTTAGAAAAATATATAACTGTACGGTGTACTCTTGAATGTAGAAATTATAACTTCAATAAAGAAAACACTGTTTTGTTAAATATTTTTCTACTGATATGTAAATAAAAAAAATTGTAATTCAAATTTTCCCACCTAAAAATCCACAAGCAGGAGTTCTTTCTTTGCGAGGATGTGAAAGAACCTTAACAACAATGCTGCGCTGCGAGTTGCGCAGAAGAGTGTGAAAACACTTAGTATACTTTCACCATGGCCCTCTTACAACTATATGAACCGTGGCCTCTCTCCACAGTCAGTGTTATTCGTTTGCTGTGGTTTACTGTAAATGGCTGTAAGTCTGGCCGGGTGTGTGGTTGTTCCAAGCGTTTTCCGGTGCTAATTCGCACAACTCTCAAACAATCAAATGTGCTAGCGTATCGTTTTCATGAAAGAAAACCACGTCACTAATTAGTTCAACCTCACATCAACCGACTCCAGGTTGAAGAGCTTCAAAAGGTGCGTGAATTTGTCGTTTGATGGTGGATTCTTGTTCTTGGATTGGTGGGGAGCCGTCGCAACTCGGCTGCTCGGGTAAGTGCGTGCCCTGCAAACCGCACTCGCCAAAAATGAAAATGGCGGAGTTCTCTAGTCAGTGAGTGAAGCGATGACCACTGAGCTTGACTGGCTTAAATAACTTGAGTGTTTTATTCTTACTGTGGCCTCTCAAGGATGTTACTTTTTCTCATCTTGTTTTTATCTCCGCGCACCTTAAGTTTTCCAGTGCGCGCCAATCGTTGAATCGGGCGAGTGCCAGTTAGTCAAATTTACAAATTCAAGGGTAGCGGGATAAGCCTTCGGTGGTGAATTTTTTAGCGGATTGATTCGTCGACTTATACAAAATCTGACGCTTCTATACCTGGGGGCTCCCTTCCAAGGACGGCTTCGACATGGAATGACACGCTCAGTGCCCTTTTTTCCCAGGTGGTGACTTTCCACCAGGAAGTGGAGACTCTCTTCTTCGCTCAAAACTCGACGGATCGGCGACGACAGCCTTCTTCATGCCGATGCCGGCCGAATACCACGAGAGCCACGGTAACCACGAGAACGCCAATTTCGCTCTCGGGGCCACTCAACAGGACGCCAGCAACATGACGGCCAACATGTACCGGGTGGGAGGTAAATTGTACAAGCATCAACAATTAAGCGTTTGGCTGCAAGAACAGCGTACCTTTTTAGAATTAAAACAAACGAATTTTTCAAATGCTCCAAAAGTTCTCAATGGTGTTATTAGTTTATTTTTCGCAATTCCAAGTTTCGTATCTCACAAACGAGTATTTGAAAGATTCTTTGACATAAAATTATGTTTTTTTACTAATAATTTATAATTTACATTTAATTAATCTGGGACTAAATTCCATCTCTACATTACTCCAATATTTTACGCAAGACTTTAGAATTATAATTAAAATTTACATAAAGTTCATATAGTTTATTAAAAAAAAATTATTTATTTAATACACTTGATCAAAGACCAGTAATCAAAATCCTTACTTTACAATTAAAGTCGTATTTTCGTGAGATGTTTATGAAACATGTTTGACAAAAAGGGAATGAAAATAGTCGACAAAAGTTTTTTGGAGAGAGGAGGACTGCTTTTAATTAGCGCGAGGAATTAATGTCCTTTTCGCAAGTGCGATTCGCCGAAGCCGCGGCGTCCCCAACTCTCCATCACCACTCTCGTAGTCCCCCCTATCTCCCCCTCCTTCCAGGGTTTCGCTTTCCTCTTCTCATCTGTATCTTCCCCCTAGAAGCCACCCTCTGCCTCACAGCGTCCTGCACTTACACGTACTCCTACCATGAATACGCTAGGCTAGGGGGCAGGCAAAGGTGCCTTTCCCCCACCCCCTCACACCCCCCAGGTCATGCTAATTCTTCCTCGCTTGATGAATCCTCAGATTAACGCTCTTCCGAACCCACCACGCACAACGGTTCATACCAACCTTTTGCCTTCCTTCGAGCCCTTTGTAGTTTGTCGCACTAAACCGATTTATTGCACCTTCCGAACTTTCCTCTTTTACCTGCCTTACTTGGTTGCTCCGTTATCGATGTTGCTGCTGAGAGGAGATAGCTGACTTATATTCTTAGCTGATTCTATTTCTTATCATTATCTATCGACCCTTCTGAATTTTTCCCGGAACGATTGAATTAATTCAGGCCGAAGACGTGTAGGGGGGAAAAATAATGATAAGAGATGTAAGAATTTCTTTTTTTATGAAAGTTAGATGATAACAGGAATTTGGAAATCGTAAATATAACAGTTATATTTCTTAGGTTCAATTTCGGAGTTTTATATTACGCAGAAAGTATTAATAGTAAACATTTTTGCGCTCTTTAGCTAGACTAATATGTCGAAAATAAGTACATATTGTATAGAGCGAAAGCTGCATGCCCTTAAGGGCATGTGGTAATTACCTTATGAGCAAATTTAGTTTCGTCAGTTTTACGCTGGCAATAATAAATATTTTTTGCTAAAACTAGGCAGAGGTAGATTGCCTGGTTTTAGCGAAAAATATTTATCATTGCAAACGTAAAGTTGCAATTGCTTTTTCGGTAAAATATCACCAGTTATTCGATTTCTATCTAACCGACATTTTTTAAGAAAGAAAATTGTCAAAATAATATTTTATATATATAAAATAAATCCAACATTTAAACTGAAAATCGAAATTATCTTGGGTTTGTTGGCGAACCGGTTGTGGAACATTATCCGTATTCTTAGAAAATAGTTTCTCTCGTTTTTGATCACGCTATACAAATTTCGGATGTACACTCATCTCCCGATCGAAGGCACTCCGATCGAGGGCACTTTTCACGCTTGGTTAATTCTACGTCCCCCTCGAGCGTCCCTCGACAGCCAACACTGAATAGGTCAAGCTACATAAATGATTGTGAGAAAAAAATTAGGAATCTGAAAAAATATATTTTATTTTGGATTTTATTAAAGCTATTAAGGGCATGCGATACTTCACCATAAGAGCAAATTTGTTATACCAATTATAAATTCATAATAATAAATATTTTTAGCTAATTAGGGTCAAATAAACCTTCGTATCATGTAGACGAAGGTTTATTGACTTATTAGCTAAAAATATTTATTATTATGAATGTATAATTGGTATAATTAATTTGCTCTTATGGTAAAGTGAAAAGAGAACGAGGGTTTATTTGTTTTTAAAAATCAATTTGAATTTTTAGTTTTGTTAATTCGCTCGCAAAAAAAATTATCGAGTTACACCTGATAGAAAATTTCGGTTTTAAGGGCATGTGATACCTTATCATAAGAACTAATTAGTTATACCAATTATACATTAACAATAATAAATATTTTTAGCAAATAAGAGTCAATAAACCTTCATCTCGTGTAGACGAAAGTTTATTGACTCCTATTTACTAAAAATATTTATTATTATGAATGTATAATTGGTAAAATGTAAAATTTAATGCATATTTATGTAAAGTTTTAAAGAATATGTGAAAATCATATCTAGGAAATAATCAACGGATGGAACACTTAATTTCTCCCATCTTCAAGAACTTTCTCTTTCTTTTCAAAGGGATGTTTCTATACCAGAGAATACGTCCCCAACGTAGACGTAGACCGTTTTCCCCTCTTTTACGCCGTATAGTTTGCCAGCCGGTTCGTTGTCCATGTAACCGTCAACTGCCTTGAATCCATTTTGATTATTTCCTTCAAGATTAATTCTACATACTTTTCTTTCTATGACTATTCAAGTACATATTTTCTATGTGATAATTAATTATTTAACGCAGAAAAAATCAAGTTATTGTTCTAAACTACTCCTATACTGATAGTAAACTTAAAATACTTTAAAATACTTTAAAATAGTTAACGATGGTATATTTCCGACAATTTTTATAACAACATAAAAATATTTTATTATACGCAAAAGTTTTTGAAAACTTAAAGTATTTTATGTCAGATATTTTCTATTGTTGAGAATTTTCTCATTAAAATATTTTTTTTGTGAAAAATTACTTTGCCCGTTTTGTAAATCATCGTACCTATTTACCTCGTTTTGAATAATTGTTTCAAGTTTTTATAAGCATTAGAACTTTATCATTAGAATGTATTGTTCTTGAAATTATAAATGTAAAATTGCAAATTATTAATGAAGTTCTTTTTTTTTAGATTATGTCTATTTTGAGACATCTTCGACCTCACCGTATCAAATACGAAGGATAGAAGAACTGAATAAGGTAATTTCTCAAAATTATAGTATTTTATATTTTATTAAAAATTAAGTCATTCTAATCAAAATTTATTTTGAATTAAAAATTATTTTTTTAGAATGAATAATCAAATGACCAAAATTTAAAAAAATATTTAAACTTCAAGGGGAAAAAAATTTGTAAAAAAAGCCATATTTTAAAAAATCTGTTCATTAAAGAAAAAGAAGGCAACCTTCAAATCTTCCTCGCTTTTTTTTTCTTTATTTTTATCTTTTTTAATTATTTTTTTGAAGTGTATGTTTATTTTTCATTCAAATTTATGATTTTTCAATCTTTTTTTTTCGAATAATACACTCTCTGGGTGTATTTAGTATAATTTTGGCCAAAAAATCTAAAAATGTTTAGGAAAATAAAAAAAAATGAATGAATAGATTTGAAGTTTTTACTAATGGTTAAAGCTTTGTTTATTTATAAGTTGTAAGTAATGATAAGTGAAAACATTCAAGAACCAACGCAAATTAATTTCTGCTCACTAATAAATTTGATCTATCATTCCAGACGGCTAGTGGGAATGTAGAAGCAAAAGTGATGTGCTTCTTCAGGCGGAGGGACTTACCTTCTACGCTAATCATGCTTGCGGATAAGCATCAATGTGAGTAAACATTTTGCCAGTTAATTGTTCGTTCCCTTAACACTTTTGTCAACATTGTGTCTAATTAATCTCGCTTATCACTGAGTTTGGGATGCGTTTCTTATCCATAGGGTACTAACGTTAATTATGTATACTTAAACTTGATTTATAACTTCCATTTAAGAAAAACATTTTCAATATTGAATATTCTAAAGATTAAATCCAATATAATTTCTCGAATCATCAGATACTTATTGGGAAACACTTTTTAATAATTGCTTTCTATCAATTCTCTTAACGTCATGTATTGTAATGTGTTGTAAAATCCCAACCATTTTTAACAGTTCAGCAACCCGAAACTGCGTGAATAAATTCAAATGTAGGTCCCCTGATATAAATTAACTTTCTACACAACAACGGAAGGGAATCCGGAAATTCCACATTCTCGTCAAAACTCTTGCCCTTTTCGCAAAACATTTCCGCACAAAAGGGCCATTTCGTCTCTCAGTTGGCAACACTGCTGCTGATGTCCAGTTCTCTCTAACCTTCTCTCTTTCTCTCTCATCTCTCTCTTTCTCTCTCCTTTGGGAAAGACGTCGAAATAAAATGAATCCGCGGATCAGTTGATATGCCGAAAGAGCACCTGAAAAAGATCCCGGCAATGTGTGTTCGTCTACCTTTCTCATCCTATAAATCTCCTCTTTCCATCTATGCTCTCTATTTTCCTTGTCTCTCAATTTTTCCGTTGCAATGGCAAAGATAATGAGAAGCGGGGATTTGAGAGCAGGAGGGAGTGAAAGGAGTGAGGTGTGGGGTGGATGGGAATGTATAATAAGTAAAGTCGGGGGTGAGAGTCAGGGGGCTAGGGGTTGTATCGATCTGCTGCTGGGGGGGGAAGGGTGGCACTCATCCCCCTTACGCCACCCCCAACTAAATGAATGACTGACGCAGGGGTTGCTTTCGTCTATATGTGTATAATGTTTGTGAGGTGTGTGTGTGTGTATGTATATGTTTGGTCACCTCACACACTCAGCCGAAAAGCGCCAACGTTTCTCACACTCCTCCATAAAAACACACATATACTTACACTTGCCCCTCACTTGTGCGCGAATGTACAGACACTTACCGGAACGCATATATGCACTCTCGCAGAACTCACACGAGTGCAAATTAAAAAAGGGTGGGAGGAGGACGTTTGCACGTCGTGCAATACAGATATATACATTCATACATGCATACTTGTATATCGATATGTATGTGAACAGAGCACATAACACACACACACACACGATTCGGGGGAAATGGTGGGCCCTGCTAGCCATCTTCATTTTAAGCATTCGCCCTACTCTCCCCTGCGACCCCTGTCCGGTGGTATTTGCCCGCAATCGGACTCTTTCCTACGTACGAATAATACTTGTCTGACTCTCTGGATCGCAGCCACAGAGAGTGGAAAAAACATTCTTTCCTTCACCTTCTCACCTACGATTTTCTTAAACTCTGGCGGTTTTATTCTATTTCGGAATTTGATAGGCTTCCGCCTGACTTGCGTTTAGGTGATTTTTTGTTTTTATTTTTCTTTTTTCCTTTACTGTATAAAATGCATTGGCGTTATTAGATATTCGTGGAACCGGAAAACTGGGAATAAAGCATGCGTCGTGTACGCTGTTAAAAATTTTGGAGGGCTTACAACACTTTATATAAACATGGTCAGGGCGTCTAGCGAACCGAGAAACCGGGAATGTCATTTAGGGCCGGGAACTTTTTGTATTTCATCGAAAATTCAACTTTTTCCTATTTTTATCTTCTTTTTATTCCATTTCTATGTTATCAATTTTTTTCAAAAATCACAAAAAAAACTCGTCTTTTTAAAATTTGTTTTAAATTGTCTTTTAAATTGGTCGGAGGTAAAACAAAATTTGACCGGGAAAAACCTGGAAAACTTTTGGTAGTGAACTTCCATTAGTTAAACCAATTATACATTCCTATAATAATAAATATTATGAATGTATAATTGGTTTAACTAATTTGTTCTTAGTAAAGTATCACATGCCCTTAAAAGTACAGTATTTTGTGTGGAAAGTTTAAATTGCAATGAATGTGAGGCAACATTGCAAAACATTTACTGCAACGCGGGTCATTGAAATATTTTAAAAGATAATAATATAATCGAGAGAAAATTATATTTGAATTTTAAAACTACAATATCACACTGTTACAAAGATCTTTATGAAATTTCACAAAGTATAGTGAAGATGACTTATAAACATTTTATATTTTATATGTATATTTGTTTATAATAATATGTAAGTTTGCATTACGGGGTTACTCCTACTTGTTATCCCCAAAAAAGTGAATTTTAATAAGAAATTTTTGAAAAAATTAATACATAAATATTCTCTTATAAAAGTTTGTAACGGCATCGTATGAACAAAATTTCGTATAATTTTTATTAAAAATAATTCATTAAGAATTTATAGCGTAATCGGTATTTTTTGTTAATAAAACAAAATATTATTTATGAACAACAATCCTGCGATTAAATACTGATTTTTTATATTAAAAAAAAAAAGCATACCATGTAGGTATTAAATTAATTGATTCGAAAAATCTTCCTCATTGACTTTGAAAACGTCGTTTTAGAAAAAACGCATTTAAAATTTCAGATGCTATTTTCAAGATGATGTTGATGTTTTTGAAGTCATGTTCATATAAATTTGCTTATATTTCAAATATTTTCTTAATTCTTAACAGCGTTTGTAGTTTAACGTACACATCTTCCCATTAGAGATAAATTTTAAATAGGTACATAAGAAAAACAAACAATGTAGGCAAAAAAATATTGAAATTCTGCGAAGGAATTGTCAATTTAATGAGATTAAAAACCAATCGCTAAAAAATATACGAGTAGGTATATGAGTATTTGAACCAAACTTTGATTAATTTCTAAATTTTTAGATTAAATTATTATCACTTGCACATTAAAAATTAGAATAATCTATCTCTCTTACATTGACTGAATATCTCTGTATGGTTAAGAAACGCATAAAGGTGAATCTATCGTCTTTGAAAATAAAGCATTCTCTGCAATAATTGCACATTGATGCCTGTATCCTAACGATGCCGCGTGGTTTATACTGCGGAGCAATTCGTTGCTTTAATTTTCCTCATTAAACGCTGGTTTAATATTTGCGTTTCATGCACGAATTGCGGCCTTTTAGAATATACGCAATATGGTCGAAATCCCCGCGGTGAGGCTGCTTGATATTTTACAAATTCACTTCATCGACCGTTCGATAAAAATGTCTTCTCATTTTATTTGTTGAGTGAAATGGTTACGGATGCTTTAATTTAAAAATAATTAAACCTTGAAATTATTCATTGTATACAAATAGATTTTAATAACGTATTTTTATCGCCAAGGCACAAGTCGATTAATTGGACTTTATTTTGAGACAATTTAAAAATTTGTTAACTTTCTAATTCAGACGTGGAGTTTGTTACTTAATGCCTAAAATTATAAAAAATATTTACTAAATACATATTTATAAAAAAAAAAAATGAAAAGCTTCAATGGTAGAGTGTGGGTTTGTGATAAAAATTGCAGTGGCAAGCGTGGAGCAACAGAGGTCAGAGTCCCCTGCAAGTACGCAGAGTCTCAAACTCGAGAATCCAGAGACTACTAAGGAAATGACTAGTAAAGATGGGATCGCGCCTAAAATGATGAGCAAAGGGGGCGGGAAGGGGGGCTGGCTGAAGGCCCCACTTTCGGAGGCCCAAGAGCCCCACGGTGAGTCCACCAATCGATCAAAAGGTTCTTATTATGTTACCATTGCCGACGAATTCAGATTCGCGAAACACTCATCATGAACTTTCATTCATTAATTTCCAAATCAATCCACTCAAAATTCATCAGATCAAATCAGAAAAATCATCTCTAAAGATTCGTCGTTTGTGAATTCGTCAGTTGATGGTCAACATCATAATTCCACCTTTTGGAAAATTTAATTGCAAAGTAGAAGCCAGTGATGATAAAAGGCTAACGTAGTCAGCTGCTGGGATTTTAAAATTCTTTGTAATCTTGGTGATGGCCACAAATTAAGGTCGAATTCACTGTAAGGCCAAAGAGACAGAAAAGGGCTTTGATCAAGATGACTTCCTGTCTAGATTTTGGAAGAAATCTGGTCCTTCTTCAGGTAAAACCTGAAGAAGAGCTCGTACATGTTTTTTTAAAATTCTTTTTCGCTGTAAGGTTGATTTTGAATTGCAAATTTCAAATTGCTTCGGAGAGGCTGAAACCTTTATGAAATTTTTTGAATCACGTTGATTTAAAATTTATTCCTTGCAGGGACAAAGAATCGACATTTTATTTTATTTTTATTTTCATTTTTCTAGAATAAAAATCCCGCTGCATTAAGTGACGATTCTTTAGTAATCTGAGGCTTCTTACTTCTGTAAATGTAAAAAATAATTTTCTCCATTCCGATGTTGTCAATAGTAGACGTAATATTGCTTTTCTTTTGCTTCTCTCTTTGCCCATTCTTGCTAGTTCATTTTCGTTTAGTTGATTTCTCATTTATTGATTCCTCTGCCACATTCCTGCCTTTCGTTTATTATGATTTTATTGTTGAAAATGTCAAATTGACATTTGACTAATTAATTTATTATTTACTCCGTTTGATTATTCTGAGTATGGGTTGTTGTAGCATGTTTATTTTTTTTCGTTTTTTTTTTTTTTTTTTTTGTGAAAAATTGTCTTGTAACTAATTTAATTTTTTGAATCGCAGGCATGGATGAAGGTGTGGTCAGTGCCGGCGGTGTTTCGGAATTAAGTTCGAAACAGAGACACCAAATGAAGCACAGAGAACTTTTTTTATCACGTCAAGTAGAAACGATGCCTGCCACACATATACGCGGCAAATGCTGTGTAACATTATTGAATGAAACGGAATCGTTACTGAGTTATCTCAATAAGGACGATTCCTTTTTCTACTGTTTAGTTTTTGATCCCGCTCAACGTACATTGCTCGCCGATAAAGGTAATTTTTTTTCTCTTATTATTCGCGATTTTATTAATGATCGAGTATTCTGGATTTCAACTGGATTAATCTAAACTTAGATTTGGGCACTCTTCATTTGATGAATAAATGATCTGATTAAATATATTTAAATGGTAAAAATATGATGAACTTAAATCAATATTACTATTTTATAACAAAAATATCTTTATTAAGCGTTCTTTCGTGAGAAAATAAATCTTTGCTTAAAAAGGCTGCCTCGTTATAGTTTTTTTATTTAAAATATTTAATAATAATAAATTATGTATTTTTGAATTGAGAACCTAATTTTAGACGATTTTCCAGTTAAAATACGTGATTACACTTGATCATTAATTTAATATTTCATCAATAAATAATCATATCACATTGTCACTGACCGCAAAAACATTTTAAAGGAGAGATTAGGGTGGGTAGTAGATATCAAGCAGACGGAATCGCTCCTGCACCTCTTACACCTGCAGAACGAGAAGCAGATCCCCGAAGATTACAAGATTTAGAATCGTTAGTTTGGACACCACGTCACTCGTTAACAGATCGTCAAATTGACCAATTCCTCGTCGTTAGTCGATCTGTGGGTACCTTTGCGAGAGCACTGGATTGTTCTTCGTCCGTTAAACAACCCTCGCTGCATATGTCGGCCGCGGCAGCGTCCAGAGACATTACCTTGGTGAGTTTGAATATGTGATTAGATCTTCTTCATCGAAATATCAACAAAATCTTTCTTGTTCATTTCATGTAATGTCAAATCTCAGATTATACATTGTTACAGATTCTTTTTTGAAGCTTCAATAGTATTTCTTATTTAAAATTAAATATGTAATTAAGATAGTGTCTTTAAAACAATATTTTTTTTGCAGTTCCACGCAATGGACACTCTTCACCGACATAATTACGATGTGGCGAAAGCCATGTCGTCCTTAGTACCAAGTTCCGGACCTGTATTATGTAGAGACGAAATGGAAGAATGGAGCGCGTCCGAAGCAAATCTTTTCGAAGAAGCTCTTGACAAATATGGAAAGGACTTCGCTGATATTCGTCGAGACTTTGTGAGTATTCTATCCCAACATCATTCTAAGCTATAAATAATGTATTTTATAATTTAAACAGTATGTTGAATTTTCGAGACTTCTTGTTTGATCTATAAAGAATATAAAAAAAATTTTTAATTTTAAAGATTTATTAATAAAAATAAATTTAATTAATTGCAGCTCCCGTGGAAAACATTAAAAAATGTTATCGAGTACTACTATATGTGGAAAACGACGGATCGCTACGTACAGCAGAAAAGAGTAAAGGCTGTCGAGGCTGAGAGTAAATTGAAGCAGGTTTACATCCCAAACTACAACAAGACTCCTGTCTCGTCAACCGTACCCTCGTCTGCTACCATAATTCCTCTTGGAAATAGTAATAACAATAGCAACGGTAAAACAGCAAATATTCTCAACGGTAGCAGCAATGGCAACATAACCAGCGACGGAGGCATACTGATGATAGGAGTCGGTGGAAAGCCTTGCGAAAGCTGTCAAACGATGCAAAGTCCGCAGTGGTATGCATGGGGTCCCACACATATGCAGTGCCGACTCTGTCAATTCTGTTGGCTCTATTGGAAGAAATATGGAGGACTCAAGGTACTTAATAACACAAAAATTAAAAAGTTTATTCACATGAATTCATCTAGAATTAACTTTAGTTTTTATTTTTAAATTCTACATTCTAATTACTAATTTTGTATTATTACAGATTCCATCGCGGATTGACGACGCTGATTTGGAACGTAAAAGAGGAGGAGCGGGTTCAGATGAAGAGGGAAAAGGCATAGGTGGAGCTCACCGCCCACATCGATGCAGCATCCCATCTTGTGGGAAGGAATTTAAACTAAAAGCACATCTTAGTCGTCACTACGCGAGTGCACACGGTGTTGATTTACGCGGTGCAGGAGGCGGTAGTGGTGGAGGCGGCGGTTCACCACGGCCAGTTATGAAAACTAGATCCGCATTCTACCTGCGTACATCAGCACTAGCTCGGGCCGCGCGTAGATTATGTGCAGCGCAATTGCGAACTCGTCACGCAGCTCGTGCTCCTCATCAACCGGTTAATGCTGCGCCGTTGAGACATTTGTGTACCTCACCACAGTTAATGACTAAGAGTGCGACAGAACTTCGTATCTTGGCCAGAGCAGTGCGCCCTCGACCACGTGCTCGGGTCACAGAAATCGCCACTCGAATCGGTAAATATCCGACGCCCCGACATCCTGGAGACTGGGATTGGCTCATCCTCACTAAACCTGGAAACCGAAAGCAACCGGATCATGTCTCGTTTCCACGACCTCCAAAAGCAGCAGGTTCGTTCAACAGATTGAACCATTCATAATTAAATACATTAAAACTTAATTCCTTTTGAATATTTTAGAAAATAACATTTTAAATTTATCGACATTGAATTTATAAATAGTTTTTTTAATTTCCAGACGGTAGTTTATTGTACGAAAGAATCCCCAACAAACCAGAAGTAGAAAAACTGCCATTAACTCCCCCACAATCTCAGCCTGCCATGCAAGCACAACAGAACCTTTTGAAACGTACAAGGCCTTTCGATGAAATTAACGGTTCCGATGGTAAGTCTCTAAAAACACTATTTATCTAATCTTCCGGGGTGCTTGCATGAATTTCCATATTGAATATTATCTCTGTTTGTTGGCTTCTACTCTGATGTGGATTGGGACGAAGGTAAAAAAATTGCTGAATACAAAGTGCATGGAAAAATTTATCA
The DNA here is from genome assembly GCA_900474325.1 of Synergus umbraculus. NCBI lineage: Eukaryota > Metazoa > Arthropoda > Insecta > Hymenoptera > Cynipidae > Synergus > Synergus umbraculus. Next base: position 349,080 of record UCOK01018761.1, on the reverse strand, counting down.
AGACTGAGGATAAATGTTTAATCTTCAAAGTAATATTTTTCAATTTTGTTGAATTTCAAATAACATTTATCGACAGAAATTAGAATGTAATATCTGCTATTGGTAGTGATATCTTGAAATCGAAAATTAATTATTTTCTTTTATTTTCAAAGGTATTGCCCTAAATGCAGGGCTTCCTGGTGGACCGCCACAAAAAAGAATGCATCACTCACAACCTATACACTCAAAGCACATAGTTGATCATGTAACTCCCTCGGTATTGCCTGTTGCACCACCCCTCAATGGACGAGCAGCTCACGCTCACGGAATGCCACATGATCAACCTATGTCCAGGAGCAATGCTCGGAAACAAGTTATTTCGTGGATGGATGCTCCTGACGATGTTTATTTCAGAGCCACAGATCAAACGAAGTAAGTTTTTAAAAGTTTAAAGCATTCTTTAATATTTTAATTTTCATTGTCATTAATGTAAACTAAGTAGTTCAAGAAATTGAGAAATAAGAATGTGCGTTTTGCTTAAGGAGGTTGGTGCAGAAATTAAGTGATAGAACTATTTTAAAAAGCATCCATGCAAAATTAGAATTCAAACCTACCATAAATGAGTCCCCTGTTTTCTACGATACTTACGTCAGAATGAATGAGACAATGAGCCAGTAAGAAAAAGAAATAGCATAGTACAAGTGGTCTTACAATTTTATTAAAACTTGTTGGAATTACTATACATATATATGTAGTAATTTCAGGAATTTGAAAGAATTTCACGGGATTTAAAATTATTGGAAAATGTATTTCTGATGACTTGTAAGAAAATCTGGATTTTTTGTTTTACATGGTGCAACTTTCATAATTTACAAAATTACTCAAAAATCATTTAACCCTTTAACGGCCAGTGGGACACATACCCACTGTTCGTTCGGTTAAAGCCGAAATTTCTCTTTGTATATAATTATATAATAGTTTCACCCGATTTAAAATCGTAAGACCATTTGTAAGTTCTGATGTTTAACTTTTTTATTGGTGCAGAATAGAAATTATTAATTAATTATGGGAATTTTATAGTATGTTTATTTTTAATTAATTTAATTACTGGAACCTACATGTGAAAAAAACCAAAAGTATTTATTTTTTAAATCTTTTAAGAAGATTTATTTTAGAAATTACTTGTAATTTTTCTAGAATTTTGTCCAGTTTTTACATGAACATAAAAACTCTAATTATTATCCGATTTTAAATTTTAGCGTCGGAAATCACTCGTCTGAAAGAAAAGTTTCAAGAAGAAAAGTGCCATACACGTGGATGATAAACTGCAAGTAGGGAACAACTTTAAAGTTTAAAATATAATTATACAGGTATTCCGTGTTAAGTCAAAAAGTTAAATTTTCGATTTTGATAATCTTTGGTTATCGCATAGTCACTATTGTCAAACGAGGTAGAAAAATTTAGAATATACAACATTATTAAGGGCCGATTCCACCAACTGTGATTAAATTTTAATCCTTGATTAAATTCTTGATTTGCGTACGCAAAGTATTGATTAACTTAAGTTAATCAAGGATTAAAATTTAATTACAGTTGGTGGAATCGGACCTAAGAGCATTTTAACACCTTTGTCAATTTGATCCTAAACAATGTCATAATTCAAATATAAAGAGAAAAAAAAATTAAAATGTTAAGGTACTTTATCAAATCGAAAATTTTTGTTCGTTTGATTTTTAAAAAGGTTTCATTATTGTTATATATTGGCAAATAATATTCAACGTTATCTTAAACTGTAAAAAAAAATAAATATAAAAGTGGTTTTTTATTTTTTTGAATAGTAAATGAATTAAGATCACTATTTTGTAAACAGAAAAAGGGGAAATATGTAAATAATTCAAAACAGGGTACCACTATTAGGAATTAATTTGTTATAATTATATAAAAAGAATAATTTTAAAAATTATGCTCGACAAGTCTTAAAAATGTTATTATTTTCAATTTTAAAAAATGAATCAATTGTAAATCTGATGGAGATTGGCGATTCTAGACTATTTTGAAAATTTATTACTCAAAGTTATCCTACAAACAAATTTTTCTGAATTTTTTGCCAGCTTAAGGGAGCTTTGAATATTAATATTTCTCAATATTTGATATATTTGTTTACCTACTACAATTCTCTTTGTAAAAATTCTCCGTCACGTCAAGTCTTTTGCGCCAAGTCGAAATTTGGCTTTTGCATGAAAATTTTTTTTATCTTAGCGTCAGATTCCAATTCAGTACATAAAAAAAGGACTTCAGAAATGATGTGTCTTTATCCATAGATACATAAATCATATTTTGTCGATCATTATAACATATAAATAATAGAAATTTATGTAGTTCAAGGACAATAACGGGGTGGCCACTGAACAAGGAAAATCGGAAATAATAGTGAATTTATTCTTGACTGGGAAATTTGTCAATATAAATTCTTCCAAATTAAGGAGGTTGGATTCAAGTACTAATCTGAAGAAAAAATATCTATTTATAATATTTATTAAATAAAATAAAGAAATCGAATTTTGAGATTAGAATTGTGATTCAATATCCTTAAATTGAAGATTTTAATTTTCAGCACCGGATGTTTTATGAGTTTGGTCATGTTCTTTGCAGAATTTTAAATTTCTGTAATATTATAAACTATCGGGAATTTTCCTTTTTCAGAATTTTCCATTTTTAGGAATTTAGCATCGTTGGTAATATTTTCACTTTCGAGAATTTTTTTGGTGGTAATTTTAGTTTTGTTGGCTTTTCAGTCGTAGATTTTAGTGGCCACTCTGTACAAAAATTCGAATTTTGTTCCCGATACCAACTTCCTTAAGCTGAAAATTTTCATATCTACATAATATTATACCTAGAAAAATCCAAAGATCGAAAGGATTTTTTTTCAATAACTCGATATATACCTTGGAAATGATGAATTGACTTGGAATTAATGATTTTTGGCTTTTATTTTATAGAAGATTTAGGCGAACTCTCACGATGGGGGAAATAAAGAAAGCTGCCCGCAAGCCTTGGCGTAGATTGTCGACACCTGTACATGCAGCTCATCCCCAGAGATCGGCTCGTGGCGAAGATATGGTTGTCATCCTCGACTGAATAATCTAATTACAATCCGCTGGAAAAAAAGAGTAATGAGAAGATGATGATGAAGACGAACCTGACGTCGAAGGTGAAGTCGAAACTATTGAAGTACCCATTCTGCGAATCGGGCAACCGTGAAAGAATCATGGAATTAATTGTAATCTACCACAGAGTGTTCGGAGGGAAAACGGCGACGGATTTCAGTGGCTCTGAGAGTATTTGGACCGCGAAAATTTTGGTGCAGTCGCGCGATGTGAACCTGTTCCGAGCATTCCTTTAGCTTTTAATGAATGGATGAGATAAAGACTCCTCTGAAATTAGTGTTGATCCAACTTAACGAATCGAGTCATTCACCGTGAAGTATGATTTTCTATTCGTCTTAATTAGTTATTGTTGTTATTAATAATAATTATTATTATTAAATGAATGTACATATACATACATACATACGCTGCAACACACTCACATTCTTACACGCATAGCCCAGGCAACAAGACACGTGTTATGACGTGTCCTTTCAAATTGGAGGCGAATCTTTAACGCTAAGAGAAAATTTCTAAGCCTATTGATGATTCTTGTGAAAATTCGTAAAAAGTAGGGATGTGCAAAATTAAAAAAAACTGAACCTGACGAAGCGGGTCAGTCCGAGTTTCAAATTTGCAACCCGATCCAATGCGAAAGTTAAACTAAAAAATTTTCGGAAATTTTCGACAATTTATAATAAGTTAACATAAACTACGGTTAAAGTTGCCGTTAATAACCTAAATTTTTGAGAAATTTTTTAATTTAACTGTTTAAATTTCAGGTCATGTCATTTTGCACATTACATTAAAAAAAAAAAGGAAAGAACGAAGATTCGACGATTTTTGCACAGGGCGAAAGAATGAGTGAATAAAGTGTGAAAAAATCAAGAAGTGAATGTAGTTGATAAATGAGAGAATGAAAGGTTTCAAATAAGTTCGAAAGAGAGAGTTTGAAAGAGAGAGAGAGAAAGAATGCTCACTGTGAATATTTTTATTAAATTTTCAAGTTTGATGACTTCCGTCGCAACAATTAATAAATAAACATAAGCATAAATGGGAAATATTTCTGCTCCTTTTACTATATCATCCAATCCAGATCCAATGAAATGCATTTTTTTAATGTAAATATAATGATTATCAAAGAGTGAGAAAGCAAAATCCGGTTAATTTTTATTTCTTAATTCTGTTCATTTATACTTAATTTAGTTTTTTTAGATTTCAAAACATTTCTCAGAGTTTTAATTCACTTCATTAATTTTGTTAATACATGTGGAATTATAAATTACATGCTTTTAATAAATAAATGTCTTCTAGAATCATAATGATGATACTTAAAATGTAACTAGAATACATTATTCTTACTCAATCTAAATTTAAAAATTTTTTAATTTTTACTTATTGATTATGGAAAATGTCATTTCATAAATTATCTATTTTTGCCTATAATAAATCTGCCAATAATAAATGTTATCAATTGTTATGTGTCACTCACATCCCTTCTTTCCATTCTCTTCTGAATGCATATATACATTTGTATATCAGCAGAGTTGTGATTTTATTGAATTTATTAATTTAATCTTTTACTAAAATAAATAAGCAACATTTTGTAATTAAAATGTACAAATAACAGATCCAATTAGTGTATTTATGAGCAATTTTATCATTTTTATTGACGTTATCAAAGATTTTTTATTGCCGTCACGCAGGGATTCTCACTTATGCGTAACTCGAAAATTTTTTACGTATAATACGTAATTTACATGAGTATTTAAATTATGCATTATACGTAAAAAAAACCCACTATATATAAATTTGGTGTTTCCGTAAATTGTAAATTATATGAAAACAAACCTTATGTAACTTATCTAAGGTATATTACGTGCACAACCCTGCTTATTATAGCAAAATTTTGCTTTCGTAAATTACCGTAAAACGTGTAAAACCATGTTGTACATACGTAATTTACCTTAGGTATTTTAGTTACCCATCCCTGATCCTGATTCTAAAGTCAGGAAATTCGCCCGTTCGCCGCAGACGAGCGTCGAGCGGTCATAGCGTCATGCAGTCATACATTACAGCGTCTATTTGTTAAAAGTATCTTCGTGTCTTTAAATATAAAGACAAACCGCAAGCAAAATAACCATCTCTATGTTGCTCATCTTGTTCTTTTTATAAAGAATTTTATTTCGTTCAGAAGAGCTCATTTACAAAATTATGGACGGAATTACAGGAAGTGAGGTTAGTAACCATGCTTATTATGATTATTTTTAAAAAATTGCTGTTCCATTGATTTTAAATTTTCAATCTGTTTAAACAGTGGAAAGTAATTTATTCATATATTTATTTTTATGGCAGTAGTTCTAAATTGTTATTTTTATTTACGAAGTGTCTAAACTTCCGGCTAGACGGATGAATATTAAATAAAAAATTATCCGGCTACAGTAGAATTTCAATGGCCGGACGAATTTATTTAATAAAATTTGTCCAGCTACTGACATAAATAATAATTGTGTCCGTATTCTGTTGATAAAGTGAAAAGTAATTTGTTCATCTTTTATTGTTATTGCGGTAGTTCTAAATTTTTATTATTTGACTTATTTGATTCTATTAATGCAAGCTATATTGAAAGGAAAAAACGAACGAAGAGGGGAACATTTTATATATTGGTAATTTTAATGTTTTAAACAAAAGTTGTGTATTTCCGGATCTTCCTAATACTTAGATTTATTACCCTCTGTTACCTCCAGCTATCACCTCATTAAAGGTGAAATCATTGTAAAGGTAAATCATGGTAAAAATTATTGGATATAAAGTCTTGGGTCTTACAATTTACTTGCACCTATTATATTAAATGTTGAGGGAGATCGCATCCTCTTCTTGCAATTACCAAGTTGCCTATTGTTATTCCGGATGTTCCTAATACATAGATTTATTACCCTCTAATCCTCTATTACCTCCAGGTATGCACCTCATTAAATGAGGTCATTGTAATTGTCGAGTTTCTAATCCCGGTTTTACTCGTTCATGCTCGTAAAGTATTAACGATCTCAGGAAATGTTGAACCTTTTTTAATCTAGAATTAATTATAAAATACATAATTGTTTGTTATATCTGGAAAAAGTTGGAATTACCAAAAAAAATTTTTTAGTTGCAATATATAGAATTATTTAATCATGAATAAAAATAATTATGTTATTAATATAATTTTAGGGTGGCGCACCTCCGCCTATGATGTTGGACTCCCAACAGCTTCGACAAATGGAACAACAGGAAATTCAAAAACAACTGGCAAGTGTGCCATCGCCTATCATGCCACCTCCTCAAATGATGGGAATTCCCCCACCACCGATGACCAATCAACCCAACTTTCCACCTCAAATGGAACCCCCAAAACCGCCTCTCCCAAGTCTCTTAACTCTTAAAATAAAGCCTCCAACTGATCTGCCTAATAATCCAAATCAATCCGATACAGGAGACAAGGATCCTAACAACATAAAATTACCTGCAGCTCTTGAGCAGGCCTTAGCCTTTAAAAACGAAAGAGCAAAAGAACTTGGTGGATCTGAGTTTGATCCAAATGCTCAAATGAGTACAGAGATTCCTCGCGAATCAATAATTCCAGACGATATGGCTAATTTGGATGATTTGCTTCCGGAACCTGAAGTTACATCCAAGAAAATGGACGCCAAATCTAACAAGATAAAGAAGAAGAAGAAGAAGAAAAAGAAGAAGCACAACTCTGAAGTAGAAGAAACGAGGAAAGAATCGTCTGGCGATACCAAGTCGAAGAACGATCAGCCAGAGATTGAATATGTTCAAGAAATTCCTGGGGTCCAGGATTTAGAACCAATGTATCGTCAATTCGCGAGGGTTTTTGAGGCTTTCAAACTCACAGAACCTGAACCTCGTCCTGCGGAAGATAAGGGAGAACCAATTGGTCAGTATCCACCTGTTTCAGCCACTCCGGTTTCTATGGCTTCTAGCAAGGTTCCTTTGATTGATGAATTTGATGAGGATGCTGGAGGGCAGCAACAACAACAGGGAGTTGGTGAAAACGGAGCTCCAAGGTTGTCCAAAAGAAAGCTGAAGAGATTGACGAGACTCAGTGTTGCAGAACTTAAACAACTAGTAGGGCGACCAGACGTCGTTGAAATGCACGACGTTACTGCAAGGTAAATATAAGATTTGAACTTATAAACTTTCTTTGCTCAAGGTAATCTTTTATGTACGTTTTTAGTTCCAATACATTTTTATAACTTACACAAAAATGTTTCGTTTCCAGGGATCCAAAACTTTTAGTACAATTGAAAGCACATAGAAATACTGTGCCTGTGCCGCGGCATTGGTGCTTTAAAAGAAAGTACCTCCAGGGCAAACGGGGTATTGAAAAACCACCGTTTGATTTGCCAGACTTCATTAAACGGACTGGAATCACGGAAATGCGAGCAAGTTTACAGGAACGTGATGATACAAGAACATTAAAAGCAAAAATGAGAGAACGTGCTCGTCCAAAGATGGGAAAAATTGACATTGATTACCAAAAGCTGCACGATGCCTTCTTCAAATGGCAAACAAAACCAAGGATGACCATACATGGTGATCTTTATTACGAGGGAAAAGAATTCGAGACAAGACTTAAGGAAAAGAAGCCTGGTGAATTGTCCGATGAATTACGAACGGCTTTAGGAATGCCAATTGGACCAAATTGCCACAAGGTACCACCGCCTTGGCTCATTGCTATGCAGCGTTATGGTCCACAACCAAGTTATCCAAACCTTAAAATTCCAGGTTGGTGATTTTCATATTGTCTGTAATAATTATTCATTTTCATTATTATAAGTGACCGCAAGTCTTGATTTTATATCAGTCAAAAACTACAATTGTCACATTAAAAAATAATTTTAAAAATATATGTTTTGAAAACGACTAATTCTTTTCATCTACTTGCAGGTTTGAATGCACCTATTCCTGAAGGTTGCGCCTTCGGATACCACGCTGGAGGTTGGGGAAAACCACCCGTAGACGAAAATGGCCGACCTCTCTATGGAGATGTTTTCGGAATAGCTCGCGCACCAGGAAGTGACACTTTAGATGAGGACGTTGACCGTGGACTTTGGGGAGAACCTGAATCCGAATCCTCAGGAGAAGAAGACGAAGACGAGGAAGATGAAAACGGCGAGGGTGAAGGCGATGATAAAGAAGGCGACGGCGATGTTAGTGGCCTTGTCACTCCAGGTGCCGAAGGCCTCATTACCCCTAGCGGAATAGCCTCAATTCCAGCTGGACTTGAAACTCCAGAGACGATTGAGTTGCGAAAGAAGAAAATAGAGAGTGAAATGGAAGGCGGAGACACACCTGCCCTTTACACTGTCCTTCAAGAGAGAAGAGCCGAGGGTCTTGGAAATAGTATGATGGGTTCTACCCATGTCTATGATATGACTGGTGCTGGTGGACAGGCACCACCTTCAGTACTGGCTGCGAGACGTGGAATTAGCGGAACGTCAACCGATACTCGAGAAAAGGATGGAACTGTTGAGTTGGCGCTAGATCCTAGTGAATTGGATTTGGATTCGGAAACAATGGCTTCCCGTTACGAAGAGTCAATGCGGTCGAAACATGGCCACAGAAAAGAAGATTTATCTGACATGCTTCAGGATCACGTCCAAAGACAAAAGGTTCGATTTTACAACTTTTTTTTTTTCATTTCTTTGTACTTTAGTATTACATATATTATATTTTTTATTTTATTCTAACTTCCATATTTCTGATTACAGAGCAAACGTAAAAGGCAACAAAATACGGACAACAAATCTTCAAAGAAATATAAGGAATTCAAGTTTTAAACTTCTCTTGTGTTTCTAATGAACCTTGATTGGTGGATTTATCCAATGGATTATCCCAATCTTTTATTGATTGTGATAATTTATTTTAAAAATTCCTCATTTTTTTAAATGAACAATTTCCATTGTACAAAAAATGAAAAATGAATTGAATTTAATTTATGTTTAAAATAAATAAAAACTGTAATAACATAGAATTAAAATAAAATATAAACATAGTTTAAAGAAAACTGTTGATCTATTATTAAGAAAAAAAAGTGGCAAATTTTCCTGGGCCTAAATCCTATCCACTTCTGGGATGTGATCATATATTCATTGGAAATACTGAAGGTGAGTGCATTTTTGTACACAATTACTAAGGAATCTGATAGAACATAAAAATTATAAGTATTTAAAGTAAAAAAAATAGGTACGAATTGAGGTGACTTCTTAGATATTCATCTCCATTTCTTCTAATCCAGAACAAATCAAAGTAAAATGTGTTTTAAATTATGTATAGAATTTGCGAGCTGATGTAATTGTAAAACAAATAATTTTATTTTTTTAGGCAGTACTTCTGAGCTCGAAAGACATTGAAAAGGACTATATTTATAAATTTTGCATAAAGAGGATATCAATTTCTTAATTGCTAGTAATACTGACTACCTACATTAAAAATAGGTATAAAATTATCACACAGCTAAATGTACTCTTTGTTCCTTTGACTTAGTCGTTACACATTTTAATATTAAAAAACCTAGATTTTTTATTATGTATTCTTAAGCGAGATAAATCGGAAGCTTGAGAATTAAAAAATTCAAACTTGAATACTTAGACTCGAAAAATACTTCCTAAATCAAAGAAATATTTCTTTCGTTGATCAGAATTTTTAATCCATTCTACTTATCTATTTAATTATTAATTTATTCTAATTGATAATCAAGAGTGGACCTTCAGACTCTAAGGGATGCTTTCTTCACAGCATTCTTGAAACTTCCTGGAAACTTCACCATCATGAGTGGATGAGATAAATAGTAGAGAAGTAAAAGTAGACAAGGTAAAGTAATTGCTATCGTAAATCTGCTAATCGCACTGCCAATATCCAACCAACTTCCTTGATTGGTAACCCCGTACATAAGAGGCAATGCTAGACAATCTCCTAATAGAAGAACTCCTAAAAATACAGTCGAGGATGCAAAGGCACGGCTTGCACAGCCAACTAATATTAAAGGTATCATTATCTTGAACAAAATGAGGAACATCATTGTGAATGGAGAAAAAATTGTGACGAAGTGTCTTGTCCACCCTGGATCAAAAGAGCTGATACTCGCCATGTTGCCCGTGCCAAAGAAACAAAGCAGCGTGTATAACATCTGTTGTCATTTTGTTAAGGATATATTTTTTTGAAAATGAAAAATGATACATTTTTGGAAGTTGGGCTCAAGTTCTATAACATACTCGAAAAATAAATACCTCTACAGAGGGAAAAAACAATATAATTTTAATATTTGTTAAGTAAACTGAAAAAATCGAATTTAGATATATTATTAAAGCTTGCAGGACCAACCCCGTTAATAAAGAAATTATTATTAAATATTAAAGACCTACTGATAAATTTTGATAAAAAGGATACAAGAGAAGCAGCCTTCGTAAGATCTTGCATACTCATATGTTTGTCGTTTTCCTCTAATTCCCTTTGATCTTTCTTAAGTGGCCAACACAACAAATGTCCAACAAGAGTGAGAAAGAAAAGAGGTTCATAAGATGCAGAAAGTAAGGCGAGAGGGCACAACAAGTGGAAGGTAGCGCCAATAATTCTTTGTCTAGAATCTAAAGGATATGTCCAAATGCAAAAAAGCGTGCTAACTAAAATTGTCCAAGACATCCAAGAACGACCCTCCAAATATTCTAGACACACAAGTCCAGTGAATATAAGGCGTATACCTTCCATGAGTTTCAGTCTTTTTTGAGATTTTCTTTTGAAACTTGCTACACCCGCCAAACATAAGCTAATTAATCTGAAACAAATTCAATTTGTAATTAGAAATTATAATAAACATTAATTTTTTTTACTTTATTAATTTGTGGTGCTTCTCAACTTAATTTTTTTATACAGATATGATTTTGACCATTTTTCAAACGAAAAATATAAATTGGGTGGAATTATAAACTTACACAATAATAATCCTAGGTTGAGGTTCGACTACCGGTAGAGATGGAAATATTGCCAAAGCAATACCCGTCCATAATAGCCAGGGATGGCTATTTTTCACTAATATTTTTTGCAACAAAGCAGCATATATCATTGCGAGAGTAAAAAGCATTCTGTAGATCAATCCAGCAAACATGATTAGAATAAGAATCATAATCATTATTATTCCAACACGGGGAGATGTAGCGTTTTGTATTTCCAATAAAGGTGTGGAAATAATCACTTCTCGTGTCGCCAGCCATACGGAAAAGATTGCCACAATTCCGTATAATAATAAACGCAAATCTTGGTAACCTGAGACTAACAATCAACATTAGATATTTAATCTTCATGCAGTTATATAAATTGCAGGATTTATTAAATGTAACTTTTTTTTTACCTATATATTCAATAAAAAGCAGAAAAATGGCGCCAAAGAAGCTTAATTTCAGCAGATATAATTTGAAGGATTGATCGTCTCGACGAGACTTTCCTGCAATCTTTAGGAACAATAAAGCGATCCAACCGAACCACATCAAAGTCAAATATAACATAAACCGATTTCTCTGATACTGACGAAAATAGTACAAAGACTCCTTTGCCAGTGAAATTGTTTTTTTAGCCTCGGCGATACTTTGTGATATTTTCCCTTCTCGTATTAGGGCTTCAATTTTATGTATCTTTTTGTGTAATTCTTCGTCTCTCCAATGTGTGCTAATTTCATTGCTACCGAGACTAAGTTCTCGATTTGCTTTAACTTGTAAAGTTAGTTGTTTTATGTTTCGGAGATAAGCACGAGCTCCGTATTCTTTAATTTTTGGCGAAAGAAGATTGGGATTCAAAACACCCTGTAATAGATAAATAAATTTAAGAGCTATTTTTAAATATTTAATTTTTAGATAAATAATCTATTTTTTAAATATTTTATTTTTAGTAAATAATATTTAGATTGTGTTTTTTTTAAAAAGTCCATAACTTCTATTTATATATATGAAGACTTTTTAAGCAAGCATTTATGATCTTGCCTCATTATTAACAGGAATTGGCAATCCTAAGAGGGTGGAAATGAACGGAGTAATATCTGCTTGTTCAATGTCTTGCTGTTCAGAATTATTTGCAATGCCAGCTCCCCATGCAACAAAAGGTGTTTCTGTTTCATCACTTGAGCCACTTCCATGTGAACCCCAGTCCGTCATTCCATGGTCTGCTGTAAATAAATACGCAGTGCTTCCTGGTTCAAAAAAGTCCTCAGTTTTTTGTACTATTTCCTGGATTCTCCAGTCTACGTACTTCAGGTTTTCTACATAATCTCTAAATGATTTTAAATTTAATTAAAACAATTAATAATTATTGTAAAAAAATTACCCTCACAATAAATTATATTTATCGAATAAAAATTATTTTATTCTTACTTAGAGTGAGGCTTACTGGCGTGACCTGCTGTATCACAGCCTAAAAGGTGGAAGAAAATAATAATTTTGTCCTGATCTTTAACGGTAGTTGCATCATATTTTAGCCATTGTAGAAAACGCTCAAAGACCCACGAATCCAATCTTATAGTTGAGGTTGAAGTATCAAAGTCTTGCCAATTGGAAGGATAACTTTTACCAATAAAATTTCTGTTGTTGCCTACAATAATGTTTAATTATATATTTTTGTTCAGCTTTTGCTAACTTTAATTGAATAAAACAATCTTCAGATTTATAAAAGCATTTTGATTAAAGCTTATTTTTCATAGCTTAAAACTTGTGACTCTTTTTACGACCTTTCGAAAAAAGGGATATAATATCTGGGCTTCCCCATCCCCAAGTCATGTAACTTTGATTAAAAATTGAGTCAAATTCAACCGGATTCTCCTTCCAGCCTTTAAAAAGTGCACTTGGATCTTCGTAGAGGCCAGCCACGATTGCTATGTTTCCTGGTCTCGATTCTGTAGGCATTCTGGCATGCGATATACCCCAAACACCTTCCTTTTTAACTTTTGTACTGCGAATTAGATTTTTTTATGTTATAATATATCAGTTAAAATCGAAAAGATTATTTTGACTTCTTTAACTTCATCCAAAACCCTGTGCGACCATGTAATGAATTTGGCAACATATTTTTTCTCTAATTTCACAAATCCAAATCTTCAGAAAATAAAATTTTGAATTTCGAACAGTATAGGGATTTCAAAAAAAATTTTAATTCTTCATTTTTCTTAAAAAATATTACCTTTAACAATTTATTGATAATATCGACAATATACAAATTAATTACCTTAAATAAGGAGGAAGATTTTCCCAAAATGTTCGAAAACGAATACCATCAGTTACAAAAAGTAAAACTCTTTTTGCAGGACCTTTTTCAGAAACTGATATTGTCGGCAAACCCTGTATTATCGGAGAATGGAAATTTGCATCCATAGCACCCCATAAAATAATTAGATGCATAAGAAGACCCCAAATGCCCAAAATATAATCATGTTTATGTTTTCTTTCTGTAAAATTCATTATATTTAACTTATCTGACAGTTTAAAACAACTAAGGTTAGACCACGAAGGGTTAGACAACAACTCAATAACAGGGTTGGTCAGTTACGCGTAACTAGAGGATTTTTCGTATATTACTATGTATTGTTTTCTACATTTGTAAATTACGCATTAACATAGAAAACCCCCCACTCCATATGAATTTGGTGTTTTCGACGTAAAATACCTAGTAAATTACTGTAAAAAACCATGTAATTTACCTAGGGTATTTTACTTGCCCAACCCTGGTGACGTCACATTGCACAGCCAATGGAACTTCACCGAAATTCATTCCATTGTGGACAGACCTTTTTCTTGTTTCTTCCGTTCCGAGAGTTCCATTTGGTTCCGTTCTTTCCGCAACAGCGTCCAGTCCACGGTCCAGTCGTTCTGAATCGTCCCAATCGTCCATACTCCATCTTTCACTGCTTTGCTTTCTTCAAGAATTTCGGCCTTTGGCGTGGTGACCGGTTAAAGTGTATAAGGGACGAAAATATCAATAATTATAGTGACGCATTCTTTACTAGCCAATATTTTTCGGGCAGTAGTGTTAGATTCGTTTAATATTGTCAAAGATCGAAAAAAACATCCATCATGAGTACGGATAGCATCGAGAAGTTGTACAAAAACTTCGGGATTCTCGCTGATGCCAAAGATAAACTCGTTGAGGTATGCATGCAACTATGTAATTATATTATTTTAAATTTGGAGAAGAATTCAAACATTTATAAGAGGTTTAAGAGTAAGGTAAATGTCGTTTGCATTTCATCATTTCTTAAAGATACGCGGGGTGCTAAGCTTTCCATATTTTTTCCTCAAATTTTTAAGAGGTTAACAACGCTGTCGAATTATACCGATATAATGGTTTATTTCTGTGCGCCTGCTAATTATTCAATATTTTGAAGAATATTTATATTATTCTATAGTACCTATAATTACTTTCGTATACTGTAATAATAGTTTACTGACTGAAGGTTATTAAGGTGCCCAATGGTGCCTAATGAAAAAATGTTACGATATGCGACAAATGAATGAGACCATTGAATATATAAATATGACACCATAATAGGAGATATCAAAAGATCTTATGAAGAAAATATTGGTTATGATCGTATTTGACCTTAGAAAATTTCTATTGAATACTTAAACTATAATTTTCATTAATCAAAGAGAAAGTATATGTTATCTGTATAATGTAATCATTATTCAATAAAATCTAGTTTTAATAAACCATTTTAAAAATCGAAGTGTTTAAACGTCCGCCTAGACGGATGAATATTAAATAAAAATGTATCCGGCTACAGTAGAATTTCAATGGCCGAACGAATTTATTTAATAAAATTTGTCCAGCTATTGACAAAAATAATAATTGTGCCCGTATTCTATTGATAAAGTGAAAAGTAATTTGTTCATCTTTTTATTTTTTTGGCGGTAGTTCTAAATTTTTATTTATATTTTACATTCAAATAATTACAATTTTATAGCATTTAAATTGAATGCCTCAGCGCGTCAAAGATTATACTTGGACCACGCTTTTTTTCTTCAATATAGCTTGAATTAATAGAATCGATTAAGTGACGAAATTCTGTGAGCGTGGTCTAAGAATAATATAAATACAAATAACAATTTAGAACGACCATAAAAATAAATAGACGAACTAATCACTTCTCAGTTTATTAGCAGAATACGGTCACAATTATTATTTATGTCAATAGCCGAACAAATTTTATTAAATAAATTCGACATTCGGCTGTAGCCGGACGAATTTTAGATAAATTTGTCCGGTTACTGGCAGTGTACACTGTACTGCAGCCGGATGAATTAATTTTGTCAAAAACGTCCGTCTAGCCGGACGTGTAGTCACATTGTTTAAAAATTGCGAAAAATTTTTTTTACATATTTTACCACTTTAAATGCTTCAATTAAAAAAAATTCCATATTAATATTTTACATCGGAAATTGTACACATAATTTTGAACAAATGTTTAATTGAACTGAATACATCGAAAATTGTTCAAGTTTTTTATTGAAGGTCCTGAATTTAATAGTTTATATTTGCAACGTGATTTAAAAAATTTTTAATTTTTAAATGAATATTGTTTGATTTTATTTTCAGCATGAGAAAGAGTATTTGGAAATATTGACAGCAGTCAAGGGTTCCGCAAAAGAAAAGCGTTTAGCATCACAATTCATTGCTAGATTCTTCAAACATTTTCCAAAACTAGCTGATCGAGCTATTGAAGCTCATTTAGATCTCTGCGAAGATGAAGACACAGCTGTGAGTATTTATTGAATTATAAAATTTCATATCATTAAATTATAGTGAGAAAAACATTTTTTTAGAAAGTCGAAAAACTGAACATTAAAAAAAATTATATTAACATATAAATAATAGATTAAATATGTGGCTCACTTTAATGGTTTAAAATTATTTTTACAGATACGAAAACAAGCTATTAAAGATTTGCCAGCTTTGTGTAAGGATAACAAAGAACACACGCCAAGAATTGCAGATATTTTAGCCCAACTATTGCAAGCGCAGGATGCAGCGGAACTTGATGTGGTTCATAACAGTATTATGACGCTCATAAAAAACGATCCAAAGGGTAAAATCAACTGATAGTTATTCTCCAGATTATTTACATATTTAAAGCTCATTTTATATCTAAAAACCAATTCTTATTTCAAAAATTGTGACATTTCTTCATTCTGAGAACGCTTTTAAATTGAGCATTATTTAAATTTGAATATTTTACTTTTCAACAATTCTAAGTTTTTCAACTGTTTGTATAAAATTATTCAATTGAATTGAATTTGAAATTTTCCCTAATATCTAATTTTAATATTTTAGGAGCTTTAAGCGGAGTTTTTAGCCAGATACTTAACGGTGATGACTCGACTCGAGAAAGATGTATCAAGTTTTTGGCTACCAAGTTGAAAGCCATAGGTCACAGCGTTATCGAGAAGGAATCAGAAGATTTATTGATTTTAGAGTGCAAAAAAGTATTGCAAGTACGTTTGATTTTTATAAAAATATAATTTAAATATTGTCAAAATTTAAAAATTTAACCTTTGATTTTCAATATCATCAACTTCCTTTAACATTTTCTTTCATTTTTCGCAGGACGTTACTGCTGGAGAATTTCACAGTATCATGGATGTGCTCGCATGGACGAAATTGGGATCTACTCTCAAGGGACAACAGGAATTAATAGAGATCACTATAGAGCAAGCAGAACTTAATGTACCTTTTAAACACACAAATTTAGAACAATGTAGCAGAATCGTTGAATGTGTAAAGCACGCGCTTCCTTTCTTTAGTGTAAGTAAAATATTCTACTTAAGTTAAATATCCCTCAAAATTTTCTTCCTTATATTTTCATATATATTTGAGTTATATTCAAAAATAATTTACTCTTTCTAATGTACTTTTTCTAATTTACAGTCTCAAGCTGATTCGTCAAAATACGTTTCATATCTGTGCGTGCAAGTTCTGCCACACTTGTCATTAATTCCATCATTGGAAGGCAGAGACACACAACTGGAGATTCTAAAATTGTTAGCCGAGATCTCGGAATTCTGTGGTACCCTTGAAAATGCAGAAGAAAAAATACAGCAGCTCTACAATGCTTTAATCGTAAGTATCTCGCAAATTTTATTATTTTACAGAATATGGTAATCTAAGAGATTTGATTTTGTTTTCAACTTAATCCAACGTACCTAATTCAACCAAATTATTTGAATTTAATCTTTTCATTTCAGACCTTCATGCCGCTTCCTCCCGACTCAGAGATAACCGAAGTTCCAAAACTCCAGTTTAGTCACGTCGAATGTTTAATGTACGCTTTCCACAAAATTTGCAAGCAAACGCCAGAATTTCTGATTAAAGATCCGGATCAGTTGAGAGAATTTAGATTAAGGTTGCAGTACTTTGCGCGCGGTATTCAAGGTTATATAAAGATACTTCGTGAAGCCATTACTGGAAAGTCAGAAGAGGAATTAAAAACTGAAGAAAATCAGTTGAAGGTCGTTGCGCTGAAGACGACAAACAACATCAACACCTTGATTAAGGACCTATTTCATTCTCCACCCAGCTTCAAGAGTGAGGTGCAATTGTCATGGAAAACCTCTACAAGCTCTAAAAAGGTATTTTTTTAATTGTTATAATTCTTTTTGCTTTTTAATAAGGCGTGCAAAAATTTGGAGAAAGCTCGATCTCGATTCAAAAATTGCCAAATTGACGCATATTAAAATTTAATTTTCTTTCTAGAACGATACAGTAAAACCTGGACAAAAACGGCACACACCAATTACTTTTGGAAATGGTAGCAGCCCAAACAAACGCAGCAAGGACGATATAAAAACTAACAAACGGGAATTGTATACACCTCCTAGTGGAAAGTACAGTTCGAATATTTCTTCAAACTACGGTAAGTTTTTCATTAAATTTATGTTGAATTCTTATGTATTTTATGTAATTCTTTGAATAATTTTTACAAAAATAATTCTCTTGTTTTAGGAAATCGAGGCCGATTTCGCGGAAACAAACAAGGAGGACGAGGCGGATTTAGACAAAGGGGTCGCGGTGGTTGGAGAAACAAGCCATATTAATTTTTGATTCGATTCTCAAGTGCTTTTTTGCCAAGAGACCTGTAAACCATTCAAACTAAAAAGAGACTTCATTGACTTTATGACACCGAAAGGGACATTTAACCTTTTTTTTATTTATAAAAGACGCAAAGACAAGAGCAGTGTGAAACTTTTAAGACATTGTTCTAAGTTCGATCGCATACAGCACCTCCTAAAAATCAGCGTCACATATATATTCAGATTAATTAATTTGGTGTCGGAACATGATTCAACGGTTACCGCAAAGAGAATATTTCAAGAATTAAGACAAGTAACAGTAAAGAGAAGATTTTGAGAAGTTAGAAAAGTACCGAAAGTGACAAAGTGATAAAACTGTAAAACCGATTGCTGCTAAAAGTGTTATTTCGCCTCATATGAAAAAGCCTGCAGCGTCATTCTGGATAATAATTATCGTTCAAAGAAGAGAAGATTGCTGAAAAATCATCGATGCGCCAATTCCAGTTTCCTCAATCCTGCGGAAATTCCGATTGCCCCCTCCCATCTACTAATTTTTCTCTCCAGAAGTCTCATGAGTCTAGAACAGATTGGCAGATTCCAGGAGCAGGACTTCGTCTCTTAATCAAAGAAACGTTTTTATTTTAGTCATAAGTTTCCGCGTTATGAGAATGATACCAAAGCGAAGAAGAGATTCCAACTTTTTATAAAAAATTTAGAATTTAGTCTCAGATTTTTACGTTTTCCAGGTCTCTAACTTTTATTACAGTGTTTTTACTTTTTATTGAGTTAATAATTTAATAAATATTTCCAAATTCTTGTTAAATCTCCCTGACTGCAGACCAAATTAGTTTCTTTGATTAGCGAAAAATAGCCAGACGAAGAAAATCTATAACAATTTTTATTTTCAGGTTCCAGAATCCAAAATCGGAAGGTATGGACTCTAAAAGGAAAAACAACCATTTTTGGAGACTAGTTTAAGATTCGAGAAGTCTTTAAATTTGAAAGTTTTTTTTTTATCCTAAAGGCAAATTTTTCTTTGAAATTGATTTTCTTTTCCATATGAAAGGTATTAAAAATGTTAAGGCTTTAGAATTTAAAAAATTTAACTTTGGAAACTTTAATTTCTAACTTTCGAAATTTAAAGACACCTCGAATATAAATGGTATATCATTTCAATATAATTTAGTTTTAAAATAACAAAAAGTTTATTTTTCAGGCTCAAGGGACAAAAAAAGGTGGAATCAGGAACTCCAGACGTAAATAATTTTCTGTTTCAGATTATAATTTTAGAGGACGAATTCGAAAGTTGGGAATTTGACGAGTGAGGCTTGCTTTTTTCAGTTGGAGAATCAAGATGGTTGCTTTAAATATGTAAATTGTTTTCCTTTTTTTTGTTACTACCCCTTCATGGTACCCGCTTCTTGAGGTGAGTCTAATGTTATTCATAAAACTCCTTTCCCACCCTTCATAAATTAGGACACTTTGTATCTATTTCTGCAGCATAGACGATATGCTTATGATTTATTTATTTAATATAATAAAGAAAAATGCATAACTTATTGCAGCAAACATTTTGTCTTTTGTCAAAATCGCTTCACTTTCGAAAATACTTTCCTTCTTTGCAAATTGAATCATCGATTATTAGATTTTAAAAGCGAAAATTCTTGTTTCTCTTTTTGAATTTTTTATTTGAATTTTTGTTCACATTTCGATGTAATTATCTATACATGTTGCTGCGTTTGAAAATTTAAATCACTGCTACTTTTTTTTGTCAGAATTAATATTTTTTATTACAAAAAATAAGATTTCGCGGAAAAATTGTAATTCGTGATTACTTTTTTTGTAGTGTAAGATTCCTGGAATAAAAATATATTATTCAATAATGATGGCGTACTTTCCATTCTTTTTGTCCTTTCTAGTGATTCAAATTTAAAAAGTAAAATTATCACAATAAAGTTTGAACGCTTGGAAATAAAAATTATTTTTACTTTCATTTCAAAATTATTCTATTTAACAATTTAAATTTAAAATACAACTATTTGAATTGTTTCCATTTGCATTTATTCTTTTGTTTAGCTTGATGTGAAAAATAGATAACATACATTTTATGTTTACATTTACATTACATTTTAACAAAATTAATGAAAGTTCGATTATTAATGCACATTCAATGGAGATTGTAAATTATTTTAAAACAAAAAAATAGTCAAATAAAACACGTATTTAAGATTATGAAATTTTACGAAAGAAAAGTTTTATATACTTATAAATACAGATATAGAAATTGTGTATATACATTTTATTTTACTCAAGGGAGAAAACAAATCCTTGAGGATCTCTTAATCTATAAGGTGAATATCTGTATCCCGTGAGCAGAGTAACATATTTAATCCTGTTTGGTAATTTTAACTCAAAGTAAAGTTTAATATAAACTATTAGATAAAAGCATCTCATCTATCACGTTGCACATGATTCGATCCTCAGGATTGCATGGATCGAATCCTTGTTGATCTGTTCCTGATGTGTCCATAGCTTCCATTACGTCGGTACTTATTCCAAGTTTTGAATCCAGTTCTGATGTGTCGGGAAGCATTTGTAAGGCGTGGTTTAGTATCTCTTGAACCTGAAATAAAAGTTGATTGAAATTCCTCAAAATTTAAGCATAATACTAACGAGGGGTTAACCTCTAATAAAATTCTTTAAATTTATTAAAAACTCTCAACTCTTATGTAGAGTTATCTTGTCTTTTTTATTCTCTTTTTTCATTTAAAAAATCGTTCCAAAAAATAATTGTCAATTCAATAATATCAAATTAAACTTACTTTTTCCAAATGTTTTTCAAATCTCTCTCTGGTTTCGACCCTCTGTCTTCTCTGTACTTCCATCATAACTCTTAATGTTTCTCGGGCCTGATGAGGTCTAAATTCATTTAATAAATGATGAATGTGTATGAAGAGCAAACTTAAATCTTCGACCTGAAACATGTCGTTAAACTTAAGTTCTAATTTTTTTTCTAAAGCTGAAAGCCTTGAAAATTCGAAAAATTTCAATGTTTCTGTTGCTTTGTATAATTTCTATTTCATTTTTTAATTTAAAAAAGTGTTTACCTTTTCAGCTCTTCGTGGGCTATCAGGGCATTGTACTAAAAGATCTATCAAGTCTAAGAAATTGACCAACAACGAATGATTCAATTTCTTTAATTCTTTCCTTCTGTCGAAATGTTGAGGATACAGTCTTTTGATTCCCTGGGCTTCCAGTGGTCTAATTATGGTATCATCCGTATTGAAGGTGTTACCAAACATCATATAAGTATCGTGAATCGGTGGTGGAGGTCGGGGCGCTCTTCCTCGTCGAACATTTTCGTCGGTGTAAAAGCTCACGTACTGATTTGGTGGCAATGGCAAAGAACTGACTTGAATAGCTTCTGGTGTTCCCATTTTGCAATTTTAGTCTTTAACTCTCGATATCTTCACTCGTAAACTCTCAGGGCATAATAAAAAATTCAATTCTGCAGTGGAGTTTCCCTAAGAAGCCTATAAATAATTTTTTTTCATTTGTTTATTTTTATGAAAAATTAGATTTGAACGAAAAATAATGTATTATATATAACATATAATTTTCACTTTTAAATATAATTCATATATGTATACCAGAAAGAAGTTTATATGTACTTAAAAAGTATACAATAACATTATACACGTATAACTAGCTTTGGTATATCGATAATATATGTAAAACCTGGGAGATTAATTATTTGTAATATATCAAAGATATTACTTTGAATCTTGAATATATTGAATATAATATTATTTATTATTATTGAATTATTGAGACTCATAACCTTAAAATAAAAAACGGAGCAAATGGAGCAAATACATATAGGAATTACGATGAAAATAAGAAACTTACCTCGGAATTTCTTCAGTTACATCAAGAGGAAACCCAGAAATAAACTCTAATTCAATTTTTTTTCTTGGAAATTAGCGGATTAATACAAAAAGCCTAATATAGAAAAACGTTTAATTCTTCGCTAGGACGTCCACACAACTTCAATGACATAAATGACATCTGACCTAACCTGTCTGCTGTCAGCTATCAGATGTTAGTTTCTCAATTTTTGGTCGAGTGGGGGAAATTCAAAATGGCTTCTTCTGGAAGAGAATTTATAAAATGCAAAATTAACGTAGAAAAATGATTTCTAAATTATCACAACTTTAAAAAAAAATGTTTATTGCCTCAGACTTTTTTACATTGAGAATTTATTTAAAAAGTATTTCCATTTGTTGCATAGTGTTTAAATCAAAGTGGTAATTCAAATTTCGCGCGCTTTATCCTTGTATATCTTTGTCCTTTTCTATTTCTCTTCTGTCATTTCTCTATCTTCGTCTATTTCTATTATGATCATTATTATTGTATGTATACATATATGTATTTATCATTTTATAGATGATGGGAGTTACCTTGCACCCATAATTTGTCGAAAAACGCTTAAAAATGGAAACAGATCGTGAATCTGGTGGGTGTATTTATTCCTCAGAAAAAGATAATTCGTCAAATGAGCTTTTTATGCATTATACTAACCACAATACGTGAGTATTTGCTTTTTAATATTATGTTTCAGAGGTTATTTGTTAAGCACTGTATTGTTTTATTAAATTGTATTGTTTTTTAAACACTTTTTTTTTATTGTTGTCTTTATAGTCTAATTGTTTTCTTAACATATAGACCCGAAGTCGATCAAAGTTTCATATAAAAATAAGTTTTACCGCTTTCTCATATTCCATTTCTTTTATATTTTTGCCGTTTTTTCATATTCCTTATTGATTTTAAAATTGTAAATTTTTATTACTAAGTCAAGTTCATTAAAAAAAAAATATATTTCAGAGATAAACACAATGAAGCAGCAGACTCTCAGCTCCTTTGTAACATGAGCGACCAACTCGAAAATTACGAGCAATTGACAAGGTTTATTACTAATGCATGCCGCGTTTGCGGTGAAGAGATAACAGAAGGAATCGAGATATTCTCTAGCAGGGGAATTGAATTAAGACTGAAGGACAGACTAGAACTGTTCTTTCCAATCCAACTGCAGCTTGAAACGTTTTCTCAAAAAGTGTGCATGAACTGTTGTAATACACTGGAGAATACACACACTTTTGCTCTCAAGTGTTTGCAAACAGACATAAAGTTCAGGAGATATTTCAAGCCCGATAAAGAAGTGAGAAAAATTTTCTATTTTTGCTTAAAATATTTGTACATATATGTATATATACAACATCTTTAATTACAGATCATAAATTTGTATTTTAATTTTACAGCCGTTACATGATAGAAGATTTACTAAATTGGGTTGCTCTATCGGAAATAATATTGAAGAAGACTCTGATGCTGACAAAGTTTATCTGGGGTACTTGATAAGTTTAGATCAAAATCAAATAAATTTAGAATTGGATCAATCGGAAATTATGTCACACCATTCGGAATTGAGCGACACTGCCTTGCAAAGTTTAAAGTTTCCGGACGGTTCTGACAATGAGGTAAAGTTTTTTCGGCCTCACTTCGTGAATTTAAAACTTTGGCATCTTAAATTTATAGAAGCCAGAAAAATAAAATTATTATTGTCTTTCTATAGGTTCACCCAAGCTTGACTACTTTTTTCCAAGTCCTTCCCGAACCCGAACCGAATGCCATTTCCCTTGAGTGTGAATGCGGCGGTTGTTTCAAAACACAAGAAATTTTTGATAATCATAAGACAATCTGTGTTGAAGGAGATCTGATTTTAAAAGAATCTTCCCATTGTGATATTGAAAATGAAGAAATGCAAGCTATTACAGATTTCCAACTCTCCATGAATACTTGCAACATTTGTAAACAAGTCTTCGACTCTAAAATGCTTCTAGATGAACATTCCATTCACTGCGAACCCTCTATTCTAAATGTGGGGGGTTCCGATGCGATAGATTCAACATTTAATGCTTTATTCAATTCGTCTGGAATGGACCGAACTTGTGGATATTGTCAGATGTTCTTCGTTACTCGAAAAGAGTTGCAAAATCATGTGGCAGAAACTCATGCGGGTCAGAGTTTATTTAAGTGCCATTTTTGCGACAAAGCCTATGAGAAATGGTCGAGTTTGGATATTCACGTGGCCACGCATCGATCTGATACACCATATCTTTGTGATTTATGTGGAAAGAGCTTCAAACATTCAAACAATTTAAGGGGACACAAAAGGATTCATTTGGAGGATTCGAAGAAAAAAAGACATGTTTGTGATATTTGCGGAAGTGCTTTTAGATCTAGGTATATATTCTTTTTTATCTTTGAAATATACGAACAGAATTGTCTAGGGTTTTAATTTTAAATTCTCTCATTTTATAATGTTTGCTTAGGTTTCATCTGGGTGAACATATGCACCAACACTCTGGCAAGAAACCATATGCTTGTGATCAATGTGGAAAAGCTTTCTTCAAGAGAATTCAATTAAGGCAACATAAACTTTCTCACGGAGTTAACAAGCACGAATGTCCAGTTTGTGGGGTGACATTTAATAGAAGGGGAAACATGAAAGCCCATCTCAAAAGGCACGAAAAAGGCGATGGACACTATACTTGTAGTGTAAGTACAGAATTTTATCTACGAAGGGCTTAAGGCTACTTAAGGCTTAAGTTTTGAACTCATTTTTAATATTTACAGATCTGCGAGCAACAGTGTAAGTCGATGAGTGAACTAAAATTACACCGAAAACAGCACACTGATAACGATATCATAGAAAGTGTAAAAAAGAAATCAGGGGACAAAATTATCTGGTCATGTAAAATATGCTCTAAGGTATTCTCAAAACAAAATTTGCTTCGAAATCACGAACGCGTTCATTTCGTTGACAAGTGTAACATTGAATGCGACGAATGTGGAAAGAAATTATCCAGCAAAACCTCTCTGTCTTATCACAAGAAGTCGATTCACTCGAACGAAAGAACTCACGTGTGTCAATTTTGTGAAGAAGCTTTTATGTCCAAGGATGCGAGGCTTATACATGAAAGGAATCACACCGGCGAACGTTCATATACCTGCAAAATTTGCAATATACAGTACAGGTAAGAAATCTGAGGAATTACTAGAAATTTTTGGAGATCGGAATTTATGTTAAACATTTGGATTCAACATCCTTAATCTCTTAATTCAACACCTAAATTCCAAATGATATAATTTAATCTCTAGATCTTTATTGATTCTTCAGAACGAATATTTTACAGATGTTCGAGCAATTTAAGTCAACATATGAAAACACATTCAGAAATAAGGCCCCACATTTGTAGCTTTTGCAACAAAAGTTTCGCCAGAAAAAATGCATTGACAATCCACGAAAGAATTCATACAAGTCTCAAACCATTCCGCTGTTCAGACTGCGATAAATCTTTCTCGTTGAAAAACGATTTGATAAAGCATATGGAAACACATCAAGCAAATTCTATTCAAGAAAAGCAATGCGATGAAATTTTCACACTTGCAAAAGACAATCTGAAAGAACTTGTTGAACCCACACAAATCCAGCCCCAATCGTCCATTCTTCAAAGCTACGTCATTGTTCCTCAACAGTTAGGTACTTACACTCTTAATATTAGCGGAAAAATCGCGGAAATCGATGAGAAGTCATAAGATTTGTAGTTATCTTAATATTCTTTTGAAAAATTGAATAGGAAATTAAAAGATTAGCCGATTAATATTGAAAATTGAAAATCTAGAGAATATTGGTAAATCCATATAGAACGTAGTTTATTTACAAAAAGACTTATATTTGAAGTTTTCAAATTCAGTATTCATTTATGCATAGTTTATCAATATTCGTTACTTTATTGTTTCTTTTAACTTTACAAAAAAATATAGATATATACAAAAGTGGCGAAAATGAAATCAAAGTTAGAAAGTAGTGAAATACTTTGAAAATTTAGTGCAATACTTTACAAAAAAATTAGTGATATATTTTTAGAATTTGTTCTAAAATTCAAAAAAATCTTTTCCACCCACTGACAATCAAAAAAAAAATATCACACAGGTGTTTCAATCGATAAGAAAAATTGAGTACTTTTAAACAAATCTATTTATCCTACGATATAAGCTCAATTTACTCTTAATAATTAGTAAATTATTACAGGGTGGCCGTTTGGCAGAAAACAATTTTTAATTTTGCATTCTTAAACTGTGAATTTAAAATTGTTCTTACATATTTTAATTTTTAATGTTAACTGCTTCGAATTCAAAAGGAGTTTTATTTCGAACCAGGAAATGACTGAGATTTTTATTCTTAGATTTTAGTGGTCACCTTGAATTAGCTCAGTAGTATTTAGATTAAGATAAGTGTAAGCTTTAGCATTCCACTAACTAAATCACAAACGGTCTCTCGTATTTATCGATAAAATTGTCGTAAACTGCGTCTCTGTATTGCAGAAAATTTGAGAACATTCTCACATATCTACGAAGATAATAAGCGCGTTTTAAGCGATGTTAATTTGTCCTCAATATAATCAGACTTGCCCTTGTAGAATGTATTTAAAGTAGCTTGTATTCTAAATCGACTGAAATTTTCCTGCTGCATGTTTTGTTTGGAAACAATCAACGCCGAATGAATACGCTTCAAAAATGTATGACTGCTACACTTTTCAGTACAAACATTTCTGTAAATATGTAAATACTTTTCTGTCGAAATTCGGTATTAGAAAGTAAGACTCAGAATTTTATATACACGTTTTTAACTCGAGCTCTACGTAATTAGAAATTTAGGAAAATTACTCGTGGGGACAAAAAAAACTTCCCACTATAAACTTCTCGATAAACGAATTTTCGAAGCAGAACATTTGCGGCGTTATAAAATTGTTTAGATCGCCAATTTTATATTGAACATTTTATAAGGGTGCAAATTTTCTGTCATAGATTTTTTTACGAAAATATTTTTCGGGAAGATTATCTTTCCCAATTTTTTAATCGTTTCTAAGGTAAATTATCTTCTAGAATGGCAAAATTTTTTACCTTAGGTCAAAGATTTTTTTTGTTGAGAATTTTGAATTGTTTTGCATTCCTTCGAATTCTTTTGAATTCTTTTGCTAATAATTCTAGCATGTAATTTACCATATAATACTGTTAAAGCTTTTAATCGTCGATTACCGTAATTGATGTTATGTATGTATGTTATGTATATGTAAATGATGATTTACAATACACAAGTATTGTAAATTGAAAAGAATCAATGCTACGACGATCTAGTCATTGTGAATAAAATGCAAAGAGCTGAAGTTTCTTAAATATTCATGACTCACATTGAGATCTATTTGCTACTAATATTCAACGGCTTTCAATCTGAGATTCGACTTTAGTTGATTGTATTAAAATAGATAAAAAATAAAAGCAATTCTAATTCAAATTAACTCATTATTTCGCAAAAAAACATTATAATTAGAATTTCTCTAAACTGAAGAAAATTTATTTTCAAATATATGTCTGGCAGATGTAAATCTTTCTGAACAATTTATTAACTTTGGGCCATAGATTTGACCTTTTAAAAAAATCTTTATTTAGTGTCTACGTAAAAGAGTGTGTCAGCAAAATTAAACTGAACAATTAGATATTCTGCCCTCCTTGGCGATGTCGCATCCATAATTTAAAAGCAGAGTGTATAAAAAGGCGATTAAATCGCACGCCTTAGTTTGATTAGTCATTTATCCGATGTTCGAACTCGAGCAAGTTTAATTTCACCTAATTTGGTGAATCGGACGACGGATTTTTATAAGTGTAATCTTTTTTTAATTTGCGCAAGATGGATGCGATTTATAAGAGGATTGGAGTTGATAGTGAAGCTCAGCCTATTAGGAAGGGTGAAAGCGAAATCAAAAAGTTTTATTCTGGAAAATCGATTTTAGTTACTGGTGCCACAGGAACTTTGGGAAAATTGGTGGTTGAGAAATTGTTAAGGGAGTGCTCAGATTTGAAGAAGATTTTTGTTTTGTTCAGAACAAAGAAGAATTCATCTCTAAATGAGAGGAAAGATCAATTTCTGCAGAGTATTGTGAGTAAAAATATAATTAAAAATTGTTTGTAATATTTCAGAATATGTTTAAGGGCGTTGAAAAAAAATTCTAAACTTGAAATTTAATCTCTCCATTTTACTCTACAATCATTAGAATTTTATATCTTTTCACTCTATAGATGTATTTTTTTTTTTAATATAAATGCCCCTATAGAGCGAAAAAATGTTTAATTCTTAATACCTTTTACTTAAAACAAAAAATTCAAGATCCAAGCTCAAAATTCAATCATTTCATTTTCCACAAAAAGTATTAAAAACATATAGTTTTTTGTTCTATACGAATATTTGTAATTAAAAAATAAGTGCCACTTTAGTGTAAAAAATATGTAATTATGATATTACACTTTTTAATATTTTATTTTATTTAAAATGTGTTAATTTGTAAAGCTTTTAAATATCGAGTTTCAATGCTATACTTTGAAGAATTGAATTTATTTAATTCTCAAATTATTCATTACAGGTATTTGACAAACTTAGGAGTCAAACTCCTGACTTCGACAAAAAGATAGTAGCAATTGAAGGTGATATAAGGCAACAAAATTTGGGATTATCAGATGCAGATCGATTAACCATCCTCGAGGAAACTCAACTAATTTTTCACAGTGCTTCAACCGATAAACATGAAAACAATCTCAGCCTCACCCTCAAAGTTAATGTTTTGGGAACAAAAAATATGTTGGACTTGGCCAAGAACTGCAAAAATTTGGAAGCCTTCATGTACGTATCAACAGTCTTCGCTCATGCTCCTGAAAAAGACATCAAGGAGGAGTTCTACCGACCTCCAGGTGACTTGAAGTTTGTTGCTGACTTGCTAAAAGCCGAAGAAGAATCCGGTGGCGTGACAAAAGAAGCAATTGCTATTGCAATAGGAGAATGGCCTGATCTTCATGTTTTCTCAAGATCCACTGCTGAAGACTTAGTCAGAGACTGCGGAAAAAGAGTAAACTTTGCTTGTGGCGTTTTCAGACCCAGCATCAGTAGGTTCTAAAATAGTAATATGTAATTATTATTAGGAAAATTTTCAGTATAAATTTTAAAAAGGGGAAGAGAATTCTTTTTTCTAATTCAAATATTTTCTAAGTAAAATTAAAATATTAAATTTTGAAGTCTTATATTTGAAAAAAGATTGGCGCTACAGAGCGAAAAAATATTTATCTATAATTTTCTGATATTTGGAACTTGAGCCTAACACCCTTAAATTTCTTATACTTCCAAATAGAAAAATGTAATAGGAATTTATTTTTGATGTAACTGTATTTATTTATTTTGATATATTTGTTTATAGTGATTTCAACTTTCAAGGAACCAATTGATGGCTGGTGTGAAAATATCGATGGACCTTCATACATTTGTTTGGGTGCCAGTCTTGGTTGCATTCATACAACTTACATGCTAGATTTTCCTATGGATTGTGTACCTGTAGATATGTGTGCAAATGCATTGATCGCAACTGCCTGGGACATTGTAAATAAAGAGTAAGAAATCTTGAAATATCAACTTAATCAATTTTTTAAAAGTAATTTTTCAGACCTCAACAAAATTCAACGTTTTGCCTGTAGTTTGAATTATAATGTAGAAAATTTCATCTTGAATTTTCAATTTATTTGAGTTTTTTAAAATTCTTTTAGATTCTTAAAATCATTTGAATACTTAAACATTTTTTTAATTCAAATTTTTATTTCTCTTTTCACAGGAAAAAAGAAAAGGAAGCTTCAGTTTACAATTATGGAACGTCAAATGTGAAGCCGATTACTTTTAAAAGATTCTACGACCTCGTCTTAGCCGACAGTGAATCGAGTCCACCCTCAAAACAAGTTTGGAGTGCCTTTAACTTCAATACTGATAAATTATGGTTGTTCCATATTTTGCACATTCTGTTTCACATTATTCCAGCTTTTGTAGCCTGTGGAGTCAAGTGCCTGCGAGGAGGAATGTGCGTATTTAAATATTATCTAATTATTATTACAATTTAGCAATTTGAGGTTCAAAATTCCAGGCAAAAGTTAGAGATTAAATAAAAATGATAAGTAAAGAATTTGCTTTTGAATGGCAATTTTATATGAAGATTATAAATACTTCATTTGAAGTAAGCGTGTGAAACCCCGACCATTTTGGATTGGCAACACTGCTAATTGGGATTGGCCAGACTGATTACACATTCAAAATTGAATAGTTTCAAAACACTAGAAAGCTAGTAAAAATTATTTTTTTGTAATCATAAGTAAACAAAATACATAGTAATTCTTTTTTTTTTCAGGGCTTGTAAAAAGTGCTGCTCTAAATCGGGAAATAAGCAGTCAACGTTGTGTCGATTGATCAAGCAATTCAAATCGGTGACCTATTATTGCAACGGTGGATGGAGAGTCCATGTCAATCAAATGCAAACTGTGTGGGACAAAATGAATTCCTCTGATAGGCAACTTTTCTTCTGCGATATTAGAGATTTCGATTGGAGAGATTATATTGACGCCTATTGGAGTGGATTGAGGCTTTATCTACTCAACGATCCAGTTAGCACTATTCAAGAAGCGAAGAAAAGAGCTGAAAAATTAAATATGATCCATCGCATTTTGACGACAGTAATTGGATTGGTTTTCGGTTATTCGATTTTATGGTGTCGCTGTCCTCTTAAAATGTTCTCATAATTTTTTTTTTAATCAAAGATATAAAATAAAAAGCAGATTCTAATTTTTGAAATAAAAAAAATTGAATTGTACTTTTGAAGATAATTTTGGTAATATATACTAGTTGTATTATTTTCAAAATGAAGATATTTTATTACAGATATTTATCACACTCAGCTACACTAATATGATTTTTGAACTAATAAAAAGCACTTCCGTTCCAATTTAGCGACAATCGCACATACATATTCAAAAGCGTGCGATTGAATCGAAAGGAAGGACGCAGTGTCATCAGCTACGATTTACATTGTAAGCGAATGTTAAAGTCAAACTTTGACCTTTTAGTGACCGAGGGGTTTTATTTAAAATTTCCGAGTTTTAGTTTCCTCTGCTAATCCACTGGGACGTCTAAAAAATATCGAAAAATGTTCACCACTTAAATTTCCGATATGTAAATAAATTTTTAAAGTAGAAAATAGTCGAGAATGAAAAATTTTCATACTGTAAAGTTGTCGATACTGGAAGATTCTCGACGTTATAAATTTCTCGAATCTAAACAATTAAAGAAATTTTTTTTACATAATAATAACTATTTTTAGTTAAAAAAGGTATTAAATATTTATAATTTTCCTTAATTTTAATGTAAATTTGAAAATAGAGGATATATTTGGAAAGGAAGGAAAATTGCCAAAAGTATAAAATGCAATCATTATATATAGAATAATACTCTTTATTGTTTTTGATAGTTGTTGTCCATATTGTGTGTTGGTGGTTTACTTTTTTTCCAATTTTCATTCTGCTGTTGGTATTTTGGTAAAACGTGGTACGTGATACAATAATTGTGGCTGAGAAAACGACATACTATCGACCGATCGCACAATTACTTCAGATCATCATTCGCCTCCTTGCGACTAGAGTAATTATTTTTAATATTTAATTAAATTTTTCTCCACGCCACGTCTTTAAATAATATTCAATTTATAATACATGATTTTCACCTCAATAAGGCGAATAAAGATCCAAATTCAGCGATCGAAAACGATTTTCAGACGCGCATTTTACAGATTTCTAATTGTCATTCATATGAAAGAAACGCACGAAGAGAGTAGATAGTCATCGAAAATTGAACAAGAACCGTTCTTCTCAATCTTGAAATTTGTAAATTTTTCAATCCCAAATTGAAGATTGCGAAGAATTCGGTCATAAGAAAACATTTCATACAACAACGAGACCAGCTCGAACGCTACATCACTCTCGCTTCGCGCTTTTAATTTTTGTGTCTCTTATTCGCAGGATTGTATTTTATTTTTACAAAAAGGTTTCACCCCTCTCACAATTTCTCTACTATTTACAATGTACAACGTTTATGTCTTTCTTGCCTTTTCATTTCCAGCGGTTGATCAATTCTCAATCGATTCCCCTCCACCATTTCAATAATTAAATCGACGCTCATTAAATCCAAACTAACTAATTTTCAATTAGAATTAATAGGAACTCAATCGTATTCGTGTCGATCTTTGGTTTTAAAAACCGAAAAAAAATGTATTTCATCCAACTACGAATCCACTCAGTATGTTTTTTAATTTTCAATATTTTAATATTTCAATATTTCAAAACTTGTAAACTCTACTAAAATCCCAACTTGGATTGCCCGAACATATTGCGGGAAATAAATTCATCAGTCGTACAAAATCCTTTTCTAAAAAAGACATGGATTTCAGACAACTTCACATTTAAATTGTCATTTCAGTTTCTATAGACGAAACACGCGCGCTCAAGCGCGCGGCCTAAGCTCGTACGTGTAAAAAGACTAAAGGTTTCGAAAGTCGGAGGAAATTAATAATAAAGCAACTTGGAAGTCGGAAATCATGTGAGGATCGTCAACCGCCTTGTATCACTTACCAAGGTAAATATAATAATTTTATATATATATATATTTCTCGTTTATATATATATATATTTTATATATAATATATAATAATATCTTATATGTATATTCTTTTATATCTAGATTTCTCATCGCTTTTAGACGCATATTTGTGTGCTATTTATACTATTTACAAGATTTCATCATAGTCACTGAACAATCCTATTTCTTTCGCTCATACTCGCATCAACCTGTGATCGCATTAGACTCAATTTACTTCTTTCGCTCGCCGTTATGTTACAAAGACTTTAATTTACAGTTCGTAAGACCTGTTTTTTGTGCCGATTTCGTCGAGTTTCATTTCTTCGATCAAATTGTGCCTCTCTCAAGACTAGAGTGGTCCTTATTTATCCTAAAATTAAAAATTTTGTGCTCAGAGATTTTTACAAAAACTTAGAGCCCAACTTTTTTTAACAAAAAAATTAAACTCCACGTAATAAGAACCATCCTACTCCCTCAATGAGTATTGCTAGGTATTTTTTGCTAAAGAATTTTGGTCTTCGCATTATATATTTATTCTCCCGGGCTCGAATTACGAATTGAACCACGCATGAGCAATCGATTTTAGGAATGCGCAGTAAATCTCAAGAACCTATCGCGCATACGCAGTAGATCTTCCACGCTTATCAGCGAATACGTGGTAAATTTTAACAAACAGATGTGAATTTTTCATAATGATGAGTACAATCTTTAGCGAAAGATCTCTCGAATTTCGAGCATTAGAGTTTTATTATGAAGGATCGAGAGAGGCGCCTTCTGTTCGATCAAAATTTTTCGCTACCTTTGTTCGTGACTTTCTAGCTTTCAATCGTTCAGCGGTAGATGGCCGTGCGCAATGGACGAAATTCTTGTGTTTTTCCCCTCTAAAACGCGAATAAAACCTACAACGCGCGCTCAGCCAATCCGCCGCTCAACGCGAGCGCAATCCATGGAAGAAAACAACAACGGTTTTAATCACACACACATACATACAACAAGAAGTCGAGCTTCGTTGAAAATCGAAGCGCAGGTTTTTCCTGATTTCACTCTTGTTTCTCTTTCCCACATTTCTCATGCTAAAATTAATATTGGTCAAGTTAAAAAAATAAATAATTTGTGAAAGAAAAAAAAAAAACTGAGATGTTGCAACTTTTGTCTCTGATGTATGAATTAGAGAATGTGGAAAGAAAGAGGAAACGAAGAGTACATTTTGTTCTTAACCTTCTTCTTGCTTACGTTATTATTATAGCCTTAGTAACGTATTTATTTACATCAAGTACCTAGGATTTTCGCGTGTTTTTATTTAATATTTGTATCGGAATCTCTACTCCGCATGCGTTCTAAATATCTGCACATGCGCAGTAGAAACTTCAAGTGTACGAAGTTCGTATGGTGTCTGTAAATGTGTATGATGATGAGGGCATTACGTTTAATTAATTACACGATAAACCAACTTACATCATATATAATTACGTTGCTTTTAAGTAATCAGTCAAGTCCATTTATCGATTAGCTTTTACGGCTTTAGATCTGTATCCATATTTATAGTATTTCTTTAAGTATAGCTGCTTCTTTTAGGGCGATCAGTCAGTAATTTTGCGTTCTTGAGAGAATCAACTTAGCCAAATGTCCACCCCACAGAGATCTTTGCGCTCACAGGCGATTTATAAATCGCGGGAGATCAGTGATAGGCAACGATCTCTGCACGAAGTTCATTCAAGTTCTGATAAAATTAAGCACAGAAAATGAAGTAGAGATTTTCATCTCAATGAGAATCTATCGGGAAATTCATCAAACAAAAATTGATTTTATCGAGATAGAGTATTTTCGAATCTACACAAAAAGGAAGATCTCTTTAATAACTAGTTAAGTCAAACTTAATCACAGAAGACATTTTTGTGATGAATCTCATGACTGACTCTGATTAGATTCTAATCACTTGGAGTTTGCAATTGCTCTTTAGCAGTAAAATTTAGATGAGAGTTAGCAACGTACCTATTCGTAAGCTCTGCTTGTCAGAGCAGATTATAATAAAACGTATAAGCTCTGGTAGCGAATCACACAGCCTATTCAACTTCAGATAACAAAGTCCTCGACAAGAATGCAAAATCACCGATCGACTAAGAAGAAAGAGCACCAGGTCAGACATCCTAGCACCATTTTTGTGTATCTGTGATCTTGGTTACATCAGAGGGCAAAAAGTACGCTAGCGCAAAAGAAGCTTTAGAGTTAGAAACTATCTTCTAACTTCATATTCGATTTCATAAGTTTACTCAACAAATATTGTAATTAAATATATTTTCGCTTTATAGACAGACATCTATTTCAAAACGAAGTAGCGCTGTAGAGCGAAATAATAATATTATTTATTAAGTAAAATGAAGAGATTAAATTTCGAGGTAACTTGCCGTACTTTACGCCCTATGTTGTAATGTCTCTGTGCATCGTGGAAGTGGCGGACACGGCATCCATGTTTTTCTTACCCTAGGAACGCCGTCTTGCGTCTACAAGAAGGTCTCGATTTTTTGTTAAAGACGTTGAAACCAAGTTCGAGTCTCAAAATTCGCTTTCCTGATTTTACTCAATAATTATTTGATTTTTATATCTCTGAGATAAAAATGTTTCTGTATACCAAAAAGAAGCTTATTACTTTTAATACCTTTTGTGCAAAACAAAAAGTTCGAAACCTAATCTTATTTAGTTGTTTCATTTTATGCAAAAGTATTAAAAAGTATTTTTCGCTCTATAAAAGCTATTTCTATTTCTATATCTATTCATAATTCTATTTAAAAAGAGATTTCATCTACAGAGCGAAAGGATACCCAATCCTAAAATATATTGATTAAAATGTGGAAATCGAAATGTGGAACCGAAGCCCCTCAAACAAAGTTAGAAAATTATTTTAGAGATCCCTTTCCCTTGAAATCTCCATCATCAAGGGATGATGGTGAATCTGTTTCTCAACAAAACGGAAGGATCGAGACCTCCTTGATTCGGTCAGAGGAGTTTTTCGTTGGAAGCTTGATTCATGCGTTCGCCGGTCGGGTTTACAGCTTGCGCAGAAGAACGCGGAAAATCAAGGAAGGAGAAGAAAATCGAGATAGCGTGTAATTGACGCGAAGAATTAAATATACACGACGAAGCTCGACGATCGAGTCTGCGATGGGATGCGAGGACGCTTGTCATTTTGCGCCGCGGCGGACGTTCATCGTCGGCTTTGGGGACGTCAGGAGCTCCTACTTGCCCTGGGGCGTCAGGGGGTAGAAATCGATGAGGTGGCTCAGCGACGTGAGAATCGTGGAGGGCTATGACCCGACGCACATGAGCGACTCGTGGTTACTACTCGTGTTACACGTGGAGCTGGCACCGCCTATGGAGCCGTTGGAGAACTGATGGTCCTGGGCATTGGTACTCCTGAATATGTCGTCCGCCGAGAGCGGGGTAAGTTTCCAGCCTGGAAGCAGGTCGAGGTCTAGATCGGGACCAATGTCCACGTCGAGGAGCTCGTTGTTGTTAAGGGGGTCTAGGGGCGATTGACTCGAGAGCGAAAGTACGCTGCCCCAATTAATAGACCGGCTATCGTCGCTGTCGCCGATACCGGAGTCGACGTCAGTCTCTGCGGAAGAGGTTGGAGGCAGCGGGAAGGGCGTCAGCCTGCCCTGCTCCGGTGGTTGTAATTGAGCCATGGGAGCTGGAACGACGGGCTCCATTGGAGGTGGACTCCTGTCCCTTTCCATTTCTCTCTCTAAGTGCCTTAAGGTATTGCAGATGAGCACCGATCGGTGGAGGCTGGGGTCTGGGAATTGGCGATACCTCGCTAACTTGCACATGGAGATGTTGAGGACGGCGAGCCTTCTTTGTCGGTAGCAAGCTCTCCCTCTTCTGCACCAGCTGGTTCTCGATCCCTCGCAGCACCTCTCATTGGCGCGATAGCATGAACCAAGCTCTAGGTAACTCTTGCCGTTTTCGTCCCGCCTTATCGTTGGGGGCTCATAGTGATGGGGCTGAGCCCACTGGGGTTGCGGCCTCGATAGTTGGTTGTAGCCGTTGTTGGCTGGTCCGCGTTGATAATAGTGCTGCGTGTGATGCAGCTGGGCTGGGGGTGGCGGACTTGCTGCCGGTTGGCACGGTGTCGCCTGCAAGCAGGGCGACGATGACTCCATCTCGAAGTATGAGGGGGACGTCGTTTGGCTAAGGGGCGCCGTGTAGCCCTCTTCCATCGCCCACCAGCTTCCTTCTACTTTGCCGAGTTTTGAGGGGCTCTCACCCATATCCATGTCGAACTCCATGCAGCCCACACCTCCCTCCAGCTTACGTTTTCCTGCCGTGGCCTGCAGACCCATCATTGCACAACTCTGAAACATAAAGAATAGGGAACCATTAGATTTGATTTTGAAATCTCTAAAATTCTGTGTGATTCAAAAAAAATATTTTCAATTCACAATTCAACTTCAGTTGTTCCAAATTCTTTTGATTTTATCTTTATTTGAATTCATTTAGAATTTCTTTGTATATGTACTTTAATCTTATTCAGCAATTTATTGTGAACAAAGAAATGAGAAAAAGATCATAAAGAGAAAGAATTTAATTTAAATAATTGCAAGAATTTGTATTTAACGAAGCGGTAATTTTCAAAGTAGATTGCAGAAGCAAAATCAACGTGATAAATTCGAACACTATTCTCGGGGACCTTGCCTCACGATTCCAGTGGAAGCGAACGGCATAGGACGTCGTGACTCAGAGGGTCGGCTCGCTGACAGAAACGTGGCCAGGGAATGACGTCAGGGTTCTCGTCCCCATTGGAAGAAGTCATCGTTTGGAATAGCGAATGGGAGCTTTGGTAGAGGAAAAAATCAAGAGATTCAAGAGGGAATTTGCGTTTCTCGTGGGTTCAATCAGCTGCCATGCGGGACCCTTATAATGTGGAATAACAACCGACGTATTTCAATCAAACTAAAAGTCTCAGTGTTTTGCAATACGCAAGTATAATAATAATAATAATAATAATAATAATAATGATGAGTTTAATTTATATTATTATTTAATGAATGAATATGAATATGATTAATATTGGAAGTTTCAAATTTGGAAGAGTATATCATAAAATTTGAAGGTATGAAGTGCAGGTAACTCATTTTAAGGGAAGTAGAGTTTTAAGGTCAGACACCGATATGCTAGGAGTGGTTTTACTTTGTCCCGCATGAAGCGATTGCTACCACATGGGTGAAAGTAAGTGAATAATCGTTTTCCCATCCCCACCCTGTTACCCCGTTGGAACCTCGAGGGTATTCAAAGACTTCGCGAGATCAAATGAGAACCTCAAGTCGAACAGCCATTTCTATGAAGCGCCGTTAGGTGTCACCACCAATACCTTTATGGACTCTATCAACCCACGTGGTCGGCACATGACATTTGATTCGTGAAAAGTGTTCTACCATGGCCATCGGGTATATAAGCCAGTCTCTCGATTGCTGGTTGAGAATGTAATAAAAACTTGGAAGGAAATAAGAAAAAAATCTATTATACAAATGAGTCTTCAGATGGATTCTTTCAATTATTTTCAGAGACAATCATTTTGTTGGATTATTTTTAAAAATATCTTTCTGTATAAATATTTAATAAAGAGATTTTTAGAATTTCAAAAATGCCTAGAATTGAGCCGCTGAATTCTATAAGGGCATATCAAATTCACATGGCCAATCCGTTTGGCCTCTGTTGTCTTTAAAATCAATTTTGAAAATTAAATTTTAAAGACAACAGAGGCTAAACGGAACGGCCATGTGAATTTTATATGCCTTTATAGAATCCAGAAGCTCAATTATTCTTTTGATCGTAAATATCCTCGAATTCGAGATGAATTTTAGTGATTTCCAAAGAATTAAAAATAGAATAGAAACAGTGTTAAAGAATTCAAATTAAATTAAAAAGAATCCCAAAGCAACTTTTCTACTGTAAGAAAGTGCATAAAAAGTCGTTCAATGGGTCATTTTCAATGAAAATTTCCCACTTTTATTCATTGCATGAGAATCTCTTTGTTGAGAATTTAACATGACTACTCGCTCCATTAAAATAATTAAGATAACATTTAAAAATAATATATTTTACAATATATAATTCTAAATATTTTTCCCAGTTAATTTGTGGATATGTGAAAAAGGGCCTTTAAATCGAGATTATAGGCTGTATTGTACGGTCACGGCCTCGTGGTTTTTAAACAAAGACGCTCTCGTACATGAAGCAGCGGATGTAGTTTAATTTTTGTCCATAAAAGCATCTTTTATAACCAGCAGAATCCAGCGTTTCCAAAACAAGTTTTTATTTTTTTCTTCCTTCGAAAAGGAAAATATTTTTAATATACCATGTGGCTGATTTTTGCATCGCAGAGGGAATTCCCAGACAGAATTTACTGAAAAACTGGCGGCTCAGAGCCAATAATTTCCCGGTTGTTGGACGTAAACACGCATCCGTTGCGCGTCCTACTTGGAAATACGACTCACTCGGTGGCTCTCTGTTTCTGTCCCAACAGAGGAACGAGTCTCGGGATTTTCTCGAGAAAAAGCGGAAGAAAAGGAATCGCGTGACGTGTGATGATACTCGAGTTTCCCTTTCTATGAAAAGAAAGGATATTTTTTTACCTTTTTTTAGGAATGTGCTAGATTTTAAAAAACTTGAGTCTGTTCAAAAAAAAAAACCGAGGATTAATCGTTTTAAACCTTTAAAATACTTGAAAGGATTTTAAAAGGGTTTTAAAAGAATTCAGGAAGTTTCAAAAGATTTTCATCAATTTCGGATTAATTCGTATTGTAAACTTCCTTCGGATATAAATTCCGGAATAATTCGGAAAATTTTTGATTGATTCGGGAATTTGGGTCATCAACTCCTTGGTAGACTTGAGAAGACTTGAATATTTAGATTTCTCTTCATTGACGAATTGGTCATTCAACTCCCGATGAGTCTTGGAAAAGTGATTGCCATGGGGTTGTGCAACGAGCCAATTAGGCACGAAAAGCGTAACAGAGACGTAAAGTAACCGATTACAGGTAATGACGATAATTTTCTGGTGTTGGATGGGACGGATCCGGATCCAGTGAAAAAGGCTGGGCGAAGCTTGTATGCCGAAGCTTGTAATTTGAGGGCGTTAACGCAGAGGCCACACATAAAACTATTTTGGTAGAAAATTTGCATTCACCACACGTCACCGTAAAAGCCTCCGGTGGTTATAATAACGAGTTGTGTGTGCATGTATTTCAGTATATTTCTACATGGTCCTTTGTGGCTTTGTGTGAGTGTGTCGATGTAATCGTACCGCGGGCACTTGTTGAATCGGGAAACCAACGGGGGCCCGCGTAACAGATTAGCAACGGCGCAGAATGCACGCCTTTTAACTGCCCATAAATCAAAGTCAAGAACTGCACGAGAGAACACAACTGGCCCGTGTGTACATAGGTGTATGACCGCGTCCTTGCTAACCAGGGGTTGCCGCGAAATCCCCCCACACCACGAGCTACTCTTGATCGCTTCATTCCGACGGGAACACGCCGAAACGAGTTCGGGAAGGTCACCCACTTTCGAGAACACATTAAGCCGCATT
This sequence comes from Synergus umbraculus, assembly GCA_900474325.1. Classification (NCBI taxonomy): domain Eukaryota; kingdom Metazoa; phylum Arthropoda; class Insecta; order Hymenoptera; family Cynipidae; genus Synergus; species Synergus umbraculus. The sequence continues at coordinate 308,646 of UCOK01018761.1, read as the reverse complement.
AAGGAATGCTTTCCGTTAAAGGGCTAGAGATAGAGGTTCTTCCAAATATATACTACTAACCCTCACCGACCCTTTCGCACTTTCAGCTTTGAATTTTGCGCACTTTTAAAACACATTTCACTCTCTAAACTTGAATCAGTGAAATTTAACTGATTACCAGTCAAATTCCACTGATTTTCAGTGACTTTTTTCTCACGATTTTAATTAGTGAATAATCTACTGGAAATCAGTGAAAAGTCACTGAAATTTTTAGTAGTTTAGTGACAATTACTGAAAATTGACTGATTCAATTTTAGAGAGCAGAGATTTCAAAAAATTTTTTAATTAATTAAAGAATTGCAATTTATTTCAAGAAATTTACGGAATTAGAAAAGTCTTCAAGCAATTTCAAAGACATTTCCTAGATTTACCAAATTTAAAGATATTCCAAACAATTTTGAGATAGAAAGAAGATAAAGTATACAAAAATGTCGATTTTTTTAATAAAGTACAAAAAATTCCCGGTCAAATAAAATTTCCGTGTTTTTCCCGGTTTCCCGATCCGCTAAACACCCTGCAACTGTCTTGAGATTACAAAATTTGAGAAGATTTGGTATAATTTTGAATTTTGAATTTCGCGCGCTTTTTTGAGCGGAAATTGAAAGTTCTCCAGTTTTTTAAATTTAAAACTTCGCGCGGGAAATTCAAACAGTCTTCGTGGATTGCGAATTATTCGTGAAAGTTTGTTGACTTGCGAAACTATTTAACAAGGAAAATTTGAGCAAAACAAAATCGAAGAAAAACATGAATGACAGAAAGACGGTGGTAAGATGGATTATAAATAGTCAAGCGTGTCACTGACAGTGAACCAGTGATCTGCTCCCAAAGTTGTACGGCGGAAGCGCCACTTGAATACATATGCACAATTACTCTCATAAATTACCATAGTACCCGTGTTAATTTCTCGTACCTATATCAAAAGTATACAAATAAATTGCTAAGTTATTCATTATAATGTATTCAATTTTACTACCATTTAATTGACGTAATTAGAGCAATACAAATCATTATTGAGAATGAAATCAGCGTTAAGGTAATCACTGATCAGTATTAAGGCATGGCCACTGAACTGGAATAAATTTGGAAATTTTTAATTTTGAAAACTGGATTTTAGTGGCGACCTTGATAATAATTAATAATTGATGATTAGTATTTAGAAATATTTATTTAACGTCCGATCTTTAAGGCCATTTCGGTAAGGTAGAGATCGGATAAATAATACATGGTCTTAAGATTAGAAACCACTTTTGTTTATTTGAAGATTGTAACAAAGTATTTTAGTACAAAATATATACATTTAGTATATATTATTCTCGATATTTAAGTCAATATTTGTACATTTTTTAAGACAGAATTATAATTAATTTTTGTATTAATTTTTGAATATTTCGAGAGTGTTTGAAAATCTCGCAACGTACGAAACACGCAAGCAGAAGTCAGCGCTTCGTGAAGCCACCAACAAGATTCCGTTTCGTGCGATGAGGTAATGTTTGCCACAACGAAAGACATGTGTGTTTCAATGGATGTGCGCACTTATTTCATGATTGGCCAACACAAGCAAGCTCGATTATTTTTATAATCCTCCGCGCTTTCCAAGAAGTGGGGGATAAATTAAAAAATATATAAAAATACGTTAAAATAGAATAAAATAAATTCCTACATCCCACACTTGGCAGAAATTCAAATTTACTAACTATTTTAAATTCTTAGAGTGAACTTGAACTTCTTTAGCAAAAAAAAAAGAAAGAAAAAAAATGGACTGGGGCGCGAACTCTTGTCAGTTATTGTGCCAATAACATAGTTTTTTCAGTCTCTTTCCAATTTTAATTATTTCATCCTAAGATGATTAATGAGAGTAATAGGAACAATTTCTTTGTTGTGATAAATTTTGTCGTTGTACTAAAACTACTAGAACTACTAAAACATTGTGAAACTATGTGACTTCGATAATATTTAAAGGAAAACATAAAGCTATTTGCGATATTTTTTTCGAAGAATATTCATACAGATGATGTTGTTTATAAGGCGGAATTTATCTGAATTAAGGACAATTTCTTGAATTATCTTTGATGGAAGGGGGTGGTCAGTATGGTGACCGGTGGGTCCCGAAAAAAGACGTCCACTGATCACGAGATTCTAGCCTTCGTAGCTAAGCGCGTGATGAGGTAATGTTTGCCACGACTTATACGAAGAACAAGCTGTGGCTATCAAGGCAAGTGCTTTTATGAGGATAGGCAACTTAACTGGGGCCCCTGATCAGGGCTGTATCATCGCCCCTCCAGAATAGAATACATAAATCAACAATATAAAAGAGGCTTCTGTTATTTACATTAAATAGATTTTTCTATAAAAAAAAAATGAATGAATAACAATAAAAATTAAACTTAAAACCAGGTCCTTCTCAAAATTGATAAATAGCATTTAATAATGAAAAAACTGTATAATTGGTAATATACTTATTACTTCATAGATTTCAATTTGAATAATTTTTTTGACTTTGTAATTTTTGTTTGCATTATTTATCTCAACGAAAAGAAAAGTTGATAAAAACCAAAATGGAATTAATGTGGTGATAGATATGTTTAGGTCAAGGCAGAAAAACGTTTTCATAAATGAATTTTCAGTGCGACAACTGAGTTGTTTTTGAAAAATGTGAAAGGCAAGTCTGAGTCAGTGATAGATAAAACAGCGAGTTGGTATTGGTCGGATAGTGAACATTGCTTTTGTCTGAGTTGGTCTCTGAGTTTTGCTGTGCCACGAGTCCACGACAACGAAGTAAGTTCGTGCCGTGCATGACGTCAGCCAAACGTGTGTTATTTTCGAAAGGGGACTCGACACAAACTGCGCCGACTACTGGCGAGAGGTGGAACCTTCGTGAGCGAACATACTAGAGACTGCGTTATACGTTTTTCTCAGATATAAATACGAAATGGAAAAACCTTTGAAAAATGCACTAGTGGAATAAATTATTTTAAAAATAATATACCCAGCACAATTTCATAGAATATAATACCATTTATAACACATCATAATATATATTATGAATATTTACTACATATATTCAAAATAAAAATTACAACTGGGTGAATTTGAATTTCGACAATAAGTCTACAAATCGGAAAATGGTAAACTGGCGGGAAATTTAAATAAAAAAATCTTGATTTCTCTTTTACTGAAAAATATCTAAAAACAGATGAGATTTTAGAAAATGAATCTAAACAAGGTTCTAATGTGAATCTCCTGAAGCGGAGAGCGGAATCTAAGAGAAGTAAGAATCAACCCTGGAAGCTGCATTGCGAGACTTGTCGGTATAAAGTCCGCAGAAGATTAGCGCTATCACGTCGCATGGATAAGATTGCAGCGCTGCGTGTTTAGCGTAGAGCGCCGACTTCAAGGACTGTCTTAAACGACCCAAAGATCCGTCGATCTTTTCACTAGATACATATATCGGGAATTAAATTAACTAGAAACAGGTATCTCTCCGCGTAACATTCTTCAATCATTGACAGAGCGATCACTAATTATTATTAATTGTTAATTAACGATTTCTGTATCACTTCCTAATTGACTAATTAATTTCCTATTCATTTTCTTATTCTGCATAACTGATATTTATAAACTAATAAATTATAAGTATGCTAAAAATTGATCTTGAATTAAAATTCTTCTTTAATTTCTACTTCTCGAGTCGATAATAAATAGAAATAGAAATAAAAAATAAAATAGAAATCTGTAGAAATTATTTGATAGGACTAATTGAGGAACTAATGATGACGTTTCCTAACAACTGAAGTTATTTGAGCCAGTGACACCTGTTTGTATTTTTCTCGAGGGAAAGAATAGCCTTCTTTATTGTTCTCGCTTTTTCACATCGAACACGTGGTTGGGTGCGTGTCCTTCATCCCCTTAACCCTTGGGTTATCTAACCTGTAACAGCCGATAGAGAACCCGACCCATTCATTCGAATCCACCCCCGAGCAACCCACGCAGAAAGTGCATATGTGTAAATATAACATATACACGAAATTCTCTCTCTCTCTCTTACACATACCTACGCACACACACGCGGGAAATTTTCTCATAGAAACGGAGAGCTATAAATGTCGTACCCTATATATGGAACCTAGGCAGTAGACCCTACATTAGAGAATGAATAAAGGAACCAGAAGGGTGGCTCCCCTAATCCAGAGATTCTCAACCTCAACTGAAAAGTTTTTTTTTCTTCAACTTTTTTCTGATCAATATTCCCATGAAAAAATGTTAAATTCTTGGGGGAGATTTGAGAACCTTTGAAACGTAATCAAAAAGGGTGCAGCATCTGCACAACCCCTGAAGAGGGAAATCCCTATATTTCGTAAAGAATCGCTGAACGTCTTCTCGTTTATCTTTAGAGATTAGCTGATCGAAATAAGGTGGGGGTGGATTAATTACAGGGTGATCCGGAAGTAGCATTTAGGTAGAATGAGAGCTTGCAATTGGCCAATTGAAGTACAGGGGACAGGGGCAAGTGATTTAAGCGATCAAAGATATGATAATTGAATTGTGAACTTGAAGGCGTGGTAGATAATTGGAACTAGATTTTTATTATTAATGTTTCTATAGACACTACTTTTCCTTCTATACTATATGGAGAGGAATTTTTTTTACATACGTTTGTTTTTGATTTTTAAATTATTGTCAAAAATTTGTTAGTAATATTAGGTCGAAAAGAAATGCGTCACTATATCACGAGACAGGTCAATTCAGATTATAGCTTTATTCTGGCTTTATTAAGACAGACTCGAACTCATTAACAAGGGAATGGAAAGCAAAAAAGACAAAAACAGGATAAGTGAGCATACAAGTAAACAGAACTCGAGAACTTGAATTAATTTTTTTGTTCAAAAAGTCCCAAAATATAAATAGTATATATAAATTTGAAGTCGTCAAAATTAATGTCGAATCATTTCAAATTTAAAGTACATACAAAATTAAAATCAATTCAAATTCCAGTAAATTCAATTTTGAAGCCTTCAAAGTAATAAATATTAGAAATAAATAAATATAAATACAAAATTGAAATGGAAACAAAGATGTCTTGACTTAACTTCAATGTCGAACTTAAATTCACTTAATTAATTTTCCTTATTTTGGATTGTAATACTAAATTTATATATAGAATGCGGGTATAATAAGCGAGGCGCAATAGTACAAGGGTGGATAAAAAAAAGGGGCCATATGGCAGACAGCGAGGGCACCCTCTCGTGTGTGGGAGATTGGGGATTCGTATTCTCCCTTTCCCGCACCTTCTGACCTTTTTTTCATCTTCCTCCATGTGAGCGCAACCCGGCTTGCCTGTCATATATCCTTTCTTTGAATTAAAAATACAACAAAAAGATTTTATAAATTTTTATATGCTTTACTTATTTACTACAATTTCCAAATTATAATACTAAAGTTAAAGTAATTTTATTTCATTTAGAATTGCTAGAGAATTGAATAATATTACTATATGTTTATTAAATATTAAAGAATTATATTATATATACATACAAGTTATACATATATATGTATAATGTCCAGATTTTCATTTTTTTTGGGACCGGTCCAGTCGCGTATGACCCAAAAATCATTGCATCGAATAAAAAACTATAATGGCCAAGGGCCCAATGCTTCTAAGGGGGTCGGGGAGGTGGAAGTCTTTACAATGTGTGTGGAACCTGTTCGAACTTGAAAGTGTGGGCGCTCTGAAGTTTATGAGAAGCGCATCCGTGGGACAGAACTGAACGCTCCCAAGTCCCAACCCAATGCGCATGGTCATAAGACTAAATATATCCACATTCTTACGCAGGCGCTTCACTAGGGTTCAAAGTTTTTGAAATCAACATCAAGAAGGAAATTTTATTTCCTGATTTATTATGTTTTTTTTTTTTTGGGGTAATCGATTGCATTTTATTAATAAAATATTGTAGAAAACGGTAGACATTTTTGGTTAAAATTTTGAAGACGGAATTTGAATTGATTCGAATTTCGAAGGTTTCCCGTCAGAATTAATTCGAATTGTGAAGGCTACCATTAAAAAAATCTTTCATTTAACCGCTACCAATATTTAAAAATCCGAATGACAATTTATTCTACTCTAAATTAAAAACTTCAAAACGATTAACAGTTATGTGATGTTTATACTTGGCAATACAATCTGTGCCAATAATCGTGGGCGCTCGTTGCAAGGTGCAACGAGGTATAACAATAACCAGATATATCGCTCAAAGTGATGCTATGTTTTGATACGTAAAGCCTCGAGCGGATAGGATATCATGATACGTGGGGCGAAAAGAAATTTAGATAAAGTTCGGTGGAATTAGATGATAAAGCTAATTTAAACAAAAACTAAAAAGTATCCTGAAAATTTTTTCGGATTTAAAATTCAAAGCATTCCATAAAAAAAAAACTGAAGTATTGTTCAAAGAAAAAAAATACAGAAAAGTTAAAAATATAAAGGTTCCATTTTATAGTATAACGAAATTTATAATAAAATTATTATACGAAATTTCATTTTTGGAAAGTTTGCCTCTATTTTTTATTATCAATATTAATTTCGAATTTTTAAAACACCTAATGTAAATACCTGGTAGCTTCTGCGTTAAATTTTTCCACGAGAAAATTTTTTCATTTATGAGTCCCAAATAGCGAGGAAGACCGAGAGGTCCCAAAATAAACCTATACTAAGCTGGCTAAGTTCTTCGAAATACCGATTTGTGGGGTCCTACAGAGGGATCGAGGGGTCCAGGTAGAAAAGGCCTTTGCTGAGATATTGCGTTGATGAGGGTCGGACGTTTTAGGCAGGCAAGACCCTCGACATTCATTTGGGTCTCTTGGCAGTGATTCTCAACGTCATTCTTTATTTCCCTTAATATTAAAATATCCAACATAGCAGAAGAGAATAACAGCAAATTTGAGACTTCAGTGATGCCAAATTCCCGAGTTCTTTGACCCTTCATTAAGGGAGAGCGGGAATTTTACATGATGTGTAAACATGATAAATTTCGATCCTTTTTTTGGGTTTGAGTTGGATATTTTGAAAAATTTCAATTTAGCGCAATTTATTTTGCCTTTAAAGATGATACAAAGTGAACATTTTTAACTAAAAATGTCTGTAAAGTTCTTGAAAAATATATACCTGATGTTCATGTAGATATTACACTCGTACTCTTGAGAAAATTTGGTAGAGAAGGCAGTTGACTCACCTAAAACAGAAAAAGAGAATTGTCATTAGTCAATGTTTAATAAACTAAAATAAATTCTTAATAAAAAGATCATTTTGTTTGAAATTATAAAATTAGTTGGTTTTAATTTTACTTTATTCTATTCGAATTATTTTCGTAGGAATAATTCAATCAATTGATCCAAGGCTTTGAATTGGAATGGATTCGATTATATGTAACTTTAAGATGTGGAATTTCAATTTTGTAATCTTCAAACTTAAATAATGAGAATTCTTAGTATCATTTATATAATGAATGCAAAAAAAAAATAGGGAAACTGAAAGAAGATAAAAAGTAGATTTGAAAAGAGAAAAACTAGGGATTTCGGTGAAGGTTGTAAAATCCTAATCCGCGTTACCGACGGTGGTTGGCGTTCTTCAAACGGGCACGAAGGAAGGGTCTGCCCCATGGGCCGAGGCAGGATGGAGCTTTGGGGCTGCATTGTTGAGTTCAGGGTAGAAATGAGGGTTGGAACCTTTTATGTTAGGGTCGCCCGGCTGTCGGCTCGGCTCTTTTGTCTGGTTTGTCGAAGCGATAGTATAATATACAGTGAGTATAGCAGCTAAGCAGCAAAGGAAAGTGCTAGCCTAGCTAGCCCCATTGCAATCTGCAATGCTACCCCATGGCTCAATGTTCACTGAATGCTCAACGCCGTCATCAGAACTTTGTCCAGAGCGCGAAACTTTAGCGGTAGGCTCTACAGACTTTACTTATAGAGCATATCCCTCGACTTTCGTGACTCAGAAGTAGAACTGATACCTCTTGGTCAATCTACGCCAAACTCGGATGACGCATCGATAAGACTCAAAGTGGAACTTCCAAGATTGATACCATTGTCACTCGACTTTTTTGGAATTTGAAAATACTGTTCTTCTTTTATGAACTCGAAATCTCCAGAATTCAAAATAATTTACTAGAATTTAGAAGAATTCAATAGCATAATAATAATTCATTAGAATTCAAGCGAATTCAAAATAAGTCAATCAACTAATTGACCTCAGAATTCTACTGAATTAATCGTCAATTCGTTTGAATTCTTTGAGTAGGAGTCAAACACAAACATCTTCACATTCTTTTTAATTTACCTCGAATTCCTGTGAATTCTTATCAACTCATCTTGAGTTCCCTTGAATGAAATGACCTTGAAGATCATTTATCATCCTCTATTCTGAAAACAATTTGGAAACCCAATTTTCCTTGAAGCCAATAACTTTCTATTCTCTCTGAGACCAAAGACAATGTAAACACCCTTTCTTTAAAGGGTCCAGACTCTCGCTTCCGGGACCTTCTAATGGAGAGGCGAGGTCGTTGAATCCCATTAAGCGGTACTCAGATCGGTTGCCTGACCACCTGTAACGTATCTACATCCTACGTACGTTTTGACTGTTTTCTCTTGCCTTGCATCCCCCGGCGTTGGATCACAGGATGAAAATGATTACGGATCGGACTTGCTGGTGTACCAACGTGCATGTTCCATACTCCATACAGCCATAGAATATGGTACGATGAGATATTGCATTCTCATTTCTTGTAGCCTACCGGCCACACCTTTCACCAACACCCAGCCAAGCTATAGCCTAGCTATGTCTTGCTTATTGCTAGCAACTAGCCTCAGCTAGTAGAATCGTTCTTTGCTTCGTTCCTTCCTTCACTGCCTGCTTGGTTAAACTCGCTTAGTCGCTATCGAGCCCACTGACTAACAGTAAACTCTCCTCCACTTCAAAACCTCCATCTGGACAGTGGATGTCTTGAATGATTTTATAATCCTGATCGAGAGAGCCCTCATCCAAGTCCAGATCTCAGTTTATGTACAATTTTCTTCTTTTTCTGCCAATTAATTTTATTCATAAATTCAGATTGAGGGGTTGTCCTGATCATTTTGAAGCAAACGTGAATTCTAGAATTCAAAGGATTAGAAGATGTATGAGAAATAATTCAAAAGAATTCGAAAGACCTAAAGAACGAAAAATATTTGAAAATAGTTCAAAGAAATTCAAATATAAATTTCAAACTTAGAAAGGACTGTTTATTAGAGTTTAGATTATTTAAAGTGAAACCAAAGGGGCCAACCGGTTGAACTTGAAACTTTACGAAGGAATTCTGGCGAGAAGTTTAGAAGAAACGTGAACTACTTCAGGCGAAGAGCCGTCAAGCTCTCTCGAATCTTGTTCTATAGATTCCTTTGGTTGAATCGCAATCGATACGATCTTCGGAGAAAATTTTCTCAGTTGTCGTCTTTTACGAGTAGGAAAACTGAAAATCTAGTCAGTTGCAATTTGCAATTGAAGCTATAAATCAAAGCTTAAATAAAATTGAATTAAATTGATATTCAATGAGAATAAAATTAAAATTAATTAGTTAAGCTGAACCTACAACACAATTTTTGTGGATTTTTATAATCCTTGTATTTTTCAATTTCTTTAAGAATATTTCATGAATTTTACAGACAAGGATTTGTTTTTAGAGAGAAGGACGAAAGGCAGAATAAAGTCTGTGCCGATAGCGGTACCGTCCTTGCTCGATCGCCTCGAGCAGTGCTGGCTTAACTGTTCCTTATCCTGGCTCAGCTACTCTCGACTCTGTGTTCATAATAAATATCGCAAAATATCAGACACTTGAAAAAAACTGTAAATTATTTGTACTCTAAATAAATAGTTTTTCATTAAATTAAATGATAAATTACTACATTTAATTCCAATTTAATTGTATTAATATATCAATCTTAGCGAAAGTTCTATAAAAATAACAATTAATGGGAATTTTAACGAATCTATAGAAGTAAATAGACTGAAAGAAAAAAATTCGTTTGTTGACAGCTCCAAGTGCGATAATAATTTTTTTATATCGATACCTTTCATCGGATTACCACCGATAAATAAATGCTCGATTCCTCGTGAAATCGAAGCTTATTTATAGGACGCAAAGTGCAGTTTATAACTTAACGACAATAACACACGATTTGATAGCTTCTCATCTGACGCTTTATTACATGTTTCAACTTTGTATCCATTCAATTCAACAAAAGAGGAATATACAATTTAAAGTTTGTCCTTACTTTCATTTTTTTTACAAAATTATTTTTTTAAATATTATTTTATTATTATTTTATTATTATCTATCTTTTTACTTATTTATTTCTAAGTCAAGCCATAAATTAAATTAAAAAATCCGAACTTGTTGGGGTAAAGGCAAAGAAGGTGACTTGAACAACGGAAAATTGGGTTTTTGGAACAAAGATGATGACAAGCTGATGCGGAAGAAATGTTGAAAATCGCCAAGATCAACGTCAGTGGTAACAAGGCCGTTTGTGTCAGCGCTGCAGAGCAGTTGATCGACGAACTCGACACCGATCGTAGACTACGTCTACGTAAACTTACACGAGCTCTGACACGAGGCACGAATCCTCCGACGACAAAAATATGAGATGGCAAATGAGAATATTAGCGGCACCAAGCAGAACGACGTGAAATCGAAATTGTTGACGCCTTATGGCGACACGTGCCTCCTGTCAGCTTGTTCCCTCCTTAACTTCCTCATTTTTCCGATTCCATACATTTTACTGCCTCCCGATCCCTCGACAAGACCATTTCTCAAAGAATTTAATCAAAATCGCTTAAACAAAAAAAGTTTATTAATTTATTTTAAAAATTTATAAATTCACAAGTTATTAAAGCCAAATGAGTTTAAATTGGAAGAGGGTCTGAAGGCTACCTTCGTGAAAGTCAAGTCAAGTCGTCGAATTTTGTCAGTAACGATCGTCTCTCCTTGATTTTCTCGCACCGTTTGAGACTTACAAGGCCGCGGGGTGTACAAGACTGTAAGTCCCAACTTGTACCCAATTGTAATTTTTGAATCAAAAATAATACTAAACGAAAGGAATTTCTTGTAATTTTTAATATTACTGTTCTCAAAATCGTAAAAATATAATTAAATTTTATAGCATGTCCTGCTAGACCATAGGGTTTTTTGTAATTATAATTTAGAATTGAAAGTGTCGCATAAAATATGAATAAAGTTTCATAAAAAGGATCTATAAAACGAGACGAATGAAGAATAAATGACAGTCGGTTTAACCCAGAACGATGGATCTTAGGGATTGGATAAATAATTTTTAAAGTTCTGAAATTGAAAATTTTGTTCATTTTGGTTTGAATTTTTTTTTTTTTTTTTTTTGTTAAAGTGGTAGCAGTTCAGAAAGGGGAAGAAAGAGTTGCTAGAAGGAACTCAAAAGCAGTGAGGTTGGAGTTATAGAACGACAAAGTCGACTGGTTGGCCGGCTGTACTGTTATTTTTAACCGACGCCGACGCGCCGCCCGAAGTCTAAAACCGTAGTCACTAGTCCCTCTTTCCCTCACTGGCCTCAACGAAGCTACCAAGGCTCGCCAACCGTACAGTTTGGGAGAGGCGCATATTTCGAAGCCTATTTTCAAAGCAGCACTGCTGCCTTTCTATTTTCAAAGTCGCGCTGCCGACACTACGCCGACGCCAGGCGATTTCTCAAAACGAAGTAAAACGTTCAAAATCCTCTCCAAATTCCCAAGAACATTCCTCACGAAGTTCAAAATTCCACTGTTAACCAATTTTCTAATCAAAACTACTCTATATTTTAAAATGAACATTAATTTAAAAAAACTTTCTTAAGATATTTCTATTTTATAATAAAAATATTGATATGTTGGAATAATTTTCAGCATGGAATTATTTAAACTACAAATCGCCCGAAATCTATTTTGGGAATTATAATTGATAAGAGTCATCAGTAGAAATTTCAGGGCATTGACAGACATAAAGTCACTTACTGGTCGATTAAAGGTGAAAAAGTTCAGGGAATTTCAAATGGCTCATTCAGTAGATTCCAGAATTGTTTACTGCGCTGAGACTCACCTGAAACAAAAAAAATTAATTCGAAATTAGTTTTCAATTCTGATTTGTAGAAGAAAAAAAACGTTCTTCACAATCGAAAATACTCTTAAATAGAGGAACTAATTTTAAAACCTTTAAAATATTCTATAAATTATATTTTAAAAATTATTCAAAGCTTAAATTATGTAAATCTCAGTCCTTCCAGTCTGTCTAATTTTTGTACAGGGAAAGGAAATTAAAAAAGAAAAGAGAGAAACACTGGTCGAAGTATATTGACGAATCATTATTACGTAATATAATTTTAAAATAAATATAGTAATAAAATTAATAAAACATTAAATATTTACAAAATTAATATAAAATTTCCAATTTCTGCTTTGAAACTGGACGAGGTCGTTGAGGAAAAATGATTTCGAAACCCAGTTTTCCCGCCAGAGTAAAGTTGGCAACGTTGCCGCTCGCTGTGGAAAACCAAGAGAGAAAGAGCGATCGAATAAAGAGAGACGTCCGATGCCGAGTGGGGCAGCAGAAGGCCTCGAAATGTGGCAACGGAGCGTCGATGACTCGATGCGTTGTAGACTCGGTTCCGTGCTGATACCCACGCTCTCGAGTCTCGACTCTCGACGTTCTCCCGATGTCGCTTCAGCAATGAATGCCTCTGAAGACTTTCTACTTGCAAGAATGGGGTTGTCGCCTCAACGACACAGGGTGAACCCTTCTTCCTGGGGCACCCTAACCTCACTTTCGCCGCTTTAATTCCTCTCTATAAGAAACTCTCAAAACTCCAACTCTATTTAGAACGAAAATTATCATGCCTCAACCAGCACGATGTAAAAAATTATGACTCAGGAACGTAGAGCTCAAACTTTTTCTACCTACGTTTCACAATTCAATCTCTTGGAATTAAGTACAATCAGCTGAGAGGCTTCCGCCATATTGGATTTATGACGTCACACGCTCTCTGACTTATTAAAATATGAAGAAACTCTTTCTATCCTCTGTTAAAAATCATATGAAATTATTCTATATTTTCTCAACTCTTTTTTAAATTTATTTAATTATTCTTCTTTAATTTTATCCGAATTGAATATAAAATCTGGGATCTTTGTCGTGTATCTAAAAATAAAATAAGAGACTCACGCCGACATTTCTGAGAAAGGATTAAAGTAAGTACCGGCAATCGGTGGCTGGAATGAAAAGTAATTCCCGGTTGAAATTCGAAAGGCCTCTAGATAGGCTCTGCGTCGTTTCTTCAGTGTTGGCCGGGGCAACTTTCTAGTTTGGCTGACGTGTGGCGCTACGTTGTGTGGAGCGGCGTGGCTCAACACACAAGAGGCCATGCCTCTCGCCTCTCTCTCGATCGCGACCTCTCTCACCCTCTCTCTCACTTCTGAGTTCTGAGAGTGTGGACTCGTGGAGGAAAACTGGTTCCAGGAGAATAGAGCAACTGCGCCTTACAAGCAACAACACAACCAGGAACGAACGCCTGAACACCCTCGCGCGAAGCTAAATTCGCGATATATAAATTCCCTCTCTTTTTCTCTCTCATTATTCCTTTCTTTATTATACGCTCTCTCTCGCTCTTTGAATATTTGGAGCCATCCACCACAAGGTGGTACCGCAAAGTGTCTTTCAACTAAACGACGCAAACGCAAAAAAAAAAAGAATACGAGCTTCAAATCACTTGGTAAAAACTTGAAATTCAACGTTTCAGGATTTGGATATAAGACTCTTAAGGGAAAGAAAGTGAATTGAAAACTTATAACTTTTTCTTTTTAATAGTGTTTGACACGGTTAAGCGATAAAAAGAGAGAAAGACATGGCCTCTAATCTAAAAACTAAGTTTTAAGGGTATTTTTGTGATGATCCGTCGGGAGATGTAACACACTACGATACAGGGTGTTTCGTCGGGAAACTGCGAGTCCAAATTGCTCGCAAATATTTTTATGGTCCATTTCACAGGCTTTTGGTTCACGTTGCTAGCAAATCGGATGTCAAGTTTCTTTAGATAAAGCAAATCGAACATAGTCTGATTCATCCAATCAAAAGTTGGACCCAAGACTAAAAATGTTCAAAGTGAAACCCGGATATAAAGAAGAAGTTGCTATATGCTTCTTTCTTTTACGAGACATTGGGGCGACGCAGAGTCATCATTGGATCCAATTAATAACACACGTGAGACTCAAGATAAGGCTGTTTTACCGACTAGGACTCGTTACTGGTTGCCGGCATCTAATTTCTCGTAATTTTGTGCTTATTTCTATCTCTCGTCTCCAACTAACTTCTCTCCTTTTTCACTCCGCCTCCTATCTGTCCGACCTCATCGTGTCTATAGCACTGAGAACCAGGGCCGTAAATAATCCCATCACATTTTCCAAAACCTTCCGACCTCTAAACTTTCAAATCAAATATTCAATACTATCAAAAAAAAAAAAAGAAAAAAGGAAACTAAGTTAAATTACCTAGCTTAATAAGAGACCCGGTAATCATCTTTCTAAAACCTTTGAAGAAAATGCTAATTTTCTATAATTATTAAAAATGGAACGAGTATTTCTTGGTCGATCTGACTAGATGAGAGTTCTCTTATTTATCCCGTACTTGATTTTTTAGGGTTGGGGGAATGCATACGGGCCTGGCTCCCTCTGGCAGCATATATGTGTCCTCGTCTGACTTCGGGGTAGTTCTACCCTCACGAACGGGCAACGGGTTGATTGCACTGGCGGCCCCGCGTTTGGCATTGGTCTCTCCCATCTCTCTTTTAGTCTCTCTCTTTCCAGAATTTCCCTCTCTTTCCCTCGGCTCTTCTCTTTTGCCCCCCTCCCCACCCATTTCGATATTCCACTCTGTCTCTTTTGGATCTACTCTTTTGATTTCACTATCTCGCTCCTCTCCTTCTCCCACCCTCAATCTCTTTTTCTCCTCGCTCCAACCCTCTCTCTCACATACTCTCTCTCTTTCACCGGTGAGCGAGAGGTAGAACAAGTAGGGGTTGCCATGGCAACGCCCCATGCACGAGTAATGCGCCCCTCTTTGTCTAACGCGTTCTCTGCCTCTTCCTCTCGCCCCACCCCCCACACCCTCCACACCAACATCAACCCAGCGCTGCCTACAGGATGATTCATTTTATGCCGACTCCTCGTTTCCAACCTTCTCTGAAGGACGAGGAAGGGTCGTGGATCAATTCTCGTTTCTCGCTGCGGATGAAAATCAGCGCGGGAATTTAAATTGAGAGAAATTTAGGAGATGTGGATTTAGTGGAATCTCCAGCTTTCGGGAAATTTCAAATTAAATTGGCGGTCGAATTATCCAACTCGGAGTTCGAAGTCTTGAGTCTAGTTCTCACTGCAGTGTTTTTGGGGAAAAATATTTTCTGAGCATTCAAGAAATATATTTAAGACAAACTGGAGTTTCCCTGTTCCCTATTCCAATTTTTCTGAAGAAATTAACGTCTCTCAAACGGTCGATGATCTTTACCATTGACAAACACAATTTTCTTAATAAAAGTAATAATCACCTAATCCTTTATTTTCTCCTTCTAATAACCTTCAGAAAAAACTTTCCAACCTTCTCCCTATCCTAGGGGAATTTCAGAAAAAGTATCCTTAAAAGAAAGCCCATTTTCTAAACCGCCACTCAATGACTTTCCATAAATCGGATCTATCTTTCTTTTATCTATCTTTTCTTTTCCACCCTTTCTCACTTTCCTCCCTTCAGAAATAGGTCCTGAGTTTCTGAATCGCGCGGTACTGCGCTCAGCGCCGAGTTCCCCTCGACGTATAGATTTTCCGTTGGGGCCGAGGCATAGTTGGGAGAAGTTTAGTTTCAGGGGGTCCTGAAAAACGTACCTTTCTGAAACGGGAAGAAGTGCCTGCTTGAACTAAGGGGATGGAAAAAGGACGGCCCTATAGTGATCTGAGCCGGTTAGATCGTCAAGGTAATATTACCGGGAACGATAATACGACTGAGAAAATTACTCCCAGATATATACTCTTCTTTTCCAGAATTTAATCCTCCATGCTCTGAAGCTCTGAGATGTCATTTTCTTCCTTCTTCGGGACCATTTCTCGTGGAAAAACAGCATTAAACTCAATGACGTGTAAATGAGAAATAAAAAATTGCTTTTCTCATTGAAATCATTCAAAGTTTCGCTTTTAGTTATAAAAGCCGTTGCTGCGCGAAACGAAATTTGCGTACGAATAGCTACCAGAGAAAAAAAAAAATTGAATTCCGAGATTCGAACCCTGAATTCTCCGCACTGTACTCGAGTATTTTTCCCTTGTTGTTATCAAAATTTTTGAACATGGAATAAATAGTCTCTTGAAAGAATTTTGATACAAGATTTATAAAAAAAATAATGTAACTATCCTGACCTACTTAAAGACAGTTCTCTGTATAGATTTTTTCGGTACTAATAGTCATTTACAGAATAGTCACAATATTTAAATATTGAATGAAACATTATATATCGTCTTAATCGTTTTATTTGGAGGGGGGGGGGTCATATTATCAATGACTTTTAAAGAGGACTAAGGGCTCTCGAGTTAGAGCAGTCAAAAGGCTGTCACTGCCTCGTTTTTCTTGCATTCATACGAAGCTCGAAGAATGAGTGGACAAAGTAAAGTTTCAGTAGTAAAAGAGCTCGTCTGGCGTCTGGCTTTGCAGTTAAACTAACTTATCTTACTCACTTCATTCACATAATTCTCTGAAATACTATCAATCATCTTCTATTCAAATCCAATAAACGACTCGTCTTAAAAATTAAAATATGAAAAATTAATTTCCAAAATAATTAAAAATAAAGCATAAAGTTTAATACATAAATGGTAAATATAATACATAAAGTTTGCTCAAAATGAAGGTAATGATCCTAATTTTTAGCCAACTTTAGCTGTCTCTGAAGTTTTTGGTCAATATTACGAGACTATGTGCGCACTTCGTGCGTAGAAGTTTGACAAGAAACGGAAGGAACAAAAAGGTGTCTGGGGGGTATTTCTTGAAGGTCACCTTCACTTTACTGAAACTTTACTTACCGAAATCCCCTCTCTAAACTTGAATCAGTGAAAAACTAGTGAAATTTCACTGATTCTCAGTCAAATTCCACTAATTCTCAGTGACGATTGGCTTGTATGATGTGACCTTTTTAAATATAATGAATTAGGTCTCTAGGAAGTCTCGTGCAAAGCAAACAAAGGAAAAACAGGATAGATAATTTTCGGGTGCCAAAAAGAGTTCGTGTTCGTTAGGTATCAATCAAGGGTTTGAAAATGAGGTCATCAAATCAGTTCCGGCACACTTTTGCTTTCTTTTTCGCCTTCTTCGGATGCGAGTTTCAATGGGGAGAGGCACACTACATTCAGTGGATGGTGATTATCACCTGTGGGTTCAGGAATAATATGCCGGCAATTAGAGGGCATCTATGTTGTGGTGGAGGAAACAGTAAGCACCATTAAGCAAGCAACCGCGGGGCGGAGTCGTTTATCGTCGGTTTACAACTATAGGGAGGTATTTCCAACTCCTTCCGGGCCTTTCTTGAGGCAATTTACCAATAACACCAATAATTCAAATGAAAGCAATTGATATTCTTTCATGAACACGACCGTTTAATTAAAAACAAAACGGTAAAAATGATTAAAAGAAAGTACTAAATTATGTATGGTAATTGGATATTCTGCAGAAGTGACAAATGCAAGTTATGAAATATATACTGATCGCAAAGAACCTCTGATAATGTATTATCTGACGATAGGAGCGGAAAAAATACAAAGTTCGCACACAGAAGACAGAATCGTTGAATAATCGAGCTGTAAACGGGTACTTGGATGAAAAAATGTATATACTGGTATAGGTAGGTATGAGCATAATTACAGAGCGTTATATGCACTGCGACGTGCAGGACACGACTTTTTTATTCCTAGATAGTTAACGGACGCCTGTGCTGATGGATATAATACAGACCCAGTTACGAGCGGCCTTTACCTTCGCATTGAAAATTATTATTTCATGACCCGTGTAAATATGAACTTGTAGCACTCTCGACTGCCGGTCATAAATGAGCGGATAAAACCCAATAAGCGCTTCGCGTTTTCTTGTATCTAAAATACTTTGATGAATTTGTTAATTCCTTATCCGATGAGAGGATTGAATTATAAGAGAGACTTCATTAACTGAAAAGATGTTAAGCAATATGAGTTATAACTCATATATTTTGAAATTAATTCTCATGGGCTCAGGATTTGTAAAAAAAAAAAGCAGCAAAAAAGAGACTTTTTGCCATGTACATAATTCAAGTCGCGAAATTAGTGGTTTGATTCGCGTTCGCCGGAAGCTACGGAAAGAATCTAAAAAAAGAACTGGGATCCTTGTCAGGCAGGATTCAGGAGCGTGTTAACTCGTGTAAAAAACAAAAGGTCTCAGTTGTTCAATTTTTAAAGAAACTTTTCCTGAATGAACGCGGGCTTTCTCGAACATATTTAAAATTGGATAAATATTTGTAATATTTTTTGAAGAATTTAACTGTTTGAATTGAATAATTTCTCTGAGAAGAGATAGTCTCCCTCTCTTTTTAATAAATAAAAATGCCGGCATGTTCGATCTCGAGAAGGACGTGAAGGTATCAGTTGCTGTGTCCATGTAAAACTGGTTTGGAAGGATGTGACAAGAGTGTGCATTTGCACGCATACATTGGCGGATGTACACCTCAAAAATGTCATCCTTGTATGAGAAAGAGAGAAGGGAAGAAAAAAAGAGTTGAAATACTCATCTGACTAAGCGGAATCCCGCGAAAAGATCGTCGCTAAGTTTTATCAAAAATATCTTGATTTCTGTTAAATGCTGGAAAGGGAGCAGAGCGACGAATGTTCCTCAAATATTCCGACGGTCGATACGCCACAGGATCGATAGAAAGCTAATCTCTTATTCTGGACCGAGATTTTACAGGTGAATCCACTCTCTTAATCCAAATTCGTAAAAAGTTACTAATGAAACAGTTTCGACTCGTTTACTAATTTATTATTTTAGTAAACATTCTTATTAAATGTATTAATATTTTTTTTATTGGTAATTAGTACTTTTTAACTAATTGATAATAAAAATGCTTAAGAAAGTGAAATATCAAACGAGTCGGCAATATTTTATTAATATCTTCATATACTAAATCAGGTTGAGGGAGGATCGAATCGTTTGAAATATGTAGCAACGCCGAAATATATTATTTACAGTTACACAATCTCTCCAGATATCCCGAAGATCAATCGAAATATTGAATGAAACTACATACATATAATATATAAATATGCAGTTTATAATCTATTTAAAGAAAACATTGGAAGATCTTTTGTAATTCAATATCAGAAGCTCATGTTTTCAATTAAATATGATTTCAAGGGGATTAAAGAGATGCAACAATTTTTGAAATAGTGTGAAATCGCGTTGAAAAAGTAACCCTTCGTTATCTCCACATTTCCATCTGTATTCGGTGCCTCCTACACTTGATTCACGGTGGCGCATCGTATTTCAAAGGCTTGACCGCGAACCGAAGTGAGAATGAAAGCGACGTGATAATCTCCAGGTACAAAAGCGAGAATCAATCGAAACATTTCCTGCAATTATTCGAGGTCGAGTACCAAAGAAACCTCTATTACTGAGCAATCCAACAAAATTTCCAATTAGTTCAAAAATATATTTAATACCTACAACAATTAAAGTATGAAAAGAATTTCATAGTTAGGATCTCATTTTCGGATTAGTTCAGGCTCGACAGAATAGTAGATGATTTCTCAGTGGGCAAGAGTAAAACGCGAAATATCTCTACGAAATTTCCTCGAGTCGTTATACATCTGCAAATAATCGTCGGTGGATTCTTCTGACGAGAGTAAAGAGAGCAGCAGATGGAATATAAATTCCAGAAATTGCAAAGTTATTCTATTCCAACCAAGCATACATATTTAGGACGTTCTAACAACATCCACTTCCGGTCTAAGAATGTCTTTTTGACGTCTCTTGTCCTCAAAGACTTGATTAGTCAGAACTTGGTCCAAATCGAGCAATTTAGACGAGGCTAGACTCGTTATAAAACGTGGAACCTGATCAGCGCCTCAAAAGATTATCCAATTTGGCATCCAGATCTGGCCCCAGTTACAACCCCATCTTGGCCACAAATAGTATGCCAGATCAGGGCCTGATTTATAATAGACAAATTTGATCATTTCTGCAGGGGATGACGTTAAAATCATCATTGAGAGATAGTTCTCATCTGATTCTCAAATCTCAAGTTTGGAAAGCCTTTAAAATCTCTGAAAAAGTGTCGCTCACTTACGTAACCTCCTCTCATCTTGAACCCCGCATGAAATCATGTATAAACACACGTATACCCCATCCTTTTGCAATATATCCAGCTCATTCTAAAATACAGCTATACTCGAAGTATATATGGCACGCCATAGTTCAGTGCGGCGTGTATAGGGTTAGGGTGGGTTGAGAGGTGGCGTGGAACGAGGAGATGGAGCGAGGCTTGGTAAAGGGAAAGGGGGTGGTGTGGGGCAGCGTTGGGATGAGGGCGACAGTGCAGAGTAGGAGGGAGAGTAGGGTTTGGGGTGGCAAATGGAGGAAAGGGGAGAAATGGGTGGCAGGAGGGTGGTCGTCAGATCGGGGGTGGCGCCCGTTCGATAGCAGGCGCACGTGGCCGCACTTCCCCGAGCCGCCACGGTGGCGCCAATGTCCTATTAAAATCCCCCACCAATTTCGGCCTGGTGGGAGGGAGGGGGCGTTCTTCCCCTACGCTCGCGAAATTTCCACCCTCGCTGCGCGCACGCGTCTAACATACTTAAAGGACACTGACACCCCCCTTCTTCTATTTCGTGGGAGGCCAGCTGAAAGAGGAAAAGATACTCGAAATCCTTTTTTTTGGTACACTTTTTCTGTAAAAGGAAAGGAAAGATAGAACAAATACAGTTTTCGAATTGGGACTAGAAAAGCGGGAGGGTTAAATGTAAATAGTTACAAGAATTTTAGTAGGGTAAAATTAGTTCTGACGCTGGTCGAATTATCTGTCTTTAGTGAAATGAAATTTAAAATTGGCGCTTTAATTGGACCTGCTGTGGACGTTTCGTGGGATCTGGGATGAATTAATTAGATACTAATTTGACCAACTCGATTTTTTATGATTTTAAGTCTAGGTTTTTAATCAATTCTTTACGAGAGAGAGAATGAGACAAAGCCCAGGTAAGGAATGGCGTTATGAGCATAAGGAAATCGCTGTTTTTTGCGCTGAGTTTCCAGCAGCAAAAACCCAGAGCTCGTTTCCACGTCGCAAAGACTTATATAATCGTCCGATTCGTCGAGCACTTTGCCCAGGCAGATTCTGCGTTCATCGTCAGAAAGAAAAATTGACAGAGGGATCTACTTCATCTGTAGATTCCACGTTATCAGACCAGGAAGAACTCTGGTATTATTTTCAATGATGAGAAGTCGTCAAGAATAAGTTACGTAATTGGAAATACGACCTACAGTCTTCCCCACGCACGTGTGTTATGCGAAGTAGAAAAATGCGAGATGGACCGATAAAGAAGAGAACAGAAAAGAGGCGAGGGAAGAAAAACGAAATGAGAGGGGTCGATAAAGAAGAGGACAAAGCGAGACAAAGAGAGGGCTGAAAGTAAAGGATAAAATTCCAGTATTGGGTCGGGGAATAAAG
This sequence comes from Synergus umbraculus, assembly GCA_900474325.1. Classification (NCBI taxonomy): domain Eukaryota; kingdom Metazoa; phylum Arthropoda; class Insecta; order Hymenoptera; family Cynipidae; genus Synergus; species Synergus umbraculus. The sequence goes on along the minus strand of UCOK01018761.1, from coordinate 286,809 downwards.
CCGATAACGAAGCTGAAAAAGAAAGGGTAATTTTTCTCCGAGAAAGCCAAACTTTAGAAAATTTTGTTTTTGGAATTGTCTTGAATAATTTTGTATCCAAGCGATGATAAAATATGAGAGGCTACGCCACTGAATAAAAAAACACGAGATACGCGCTTGAGACTTCGTTATACAAGAAGCCAGGCGCTGAGCGTGGGTGGAAGAGAGATGGCAATAGCAGAATTGTGATTGTGTGGATGACGTTGGTAAGCCTGTACTTTGTGTGTGTGTGCGCTTGCGCAGAGAGGAATTCTTGCGCAAGTACCGACGTATGTGGGGAGAACTGTTCTATAGAGTTTGCACTTCAGAACAAGGCTTGCATGTGTGAGTATTGAAAGGAAGCATGTGTGTGATATGCGTGTAATTTAAGCGCTGAAGACTCCTGCCGCCTACAGGTCGGACTGATAACTAAGCACGTGGTTCTTGGGAGACGATATCGAGCCAGAGGAAATAATCGAGACCTAAAGTCTGGAAGATATTCTCTGAAGAATTTGTTTGTCAATTCCTTCTTTTGTAGATACTGTTCTAAACTTACATCACTGGGAAAATATTGTAGACCATGTTAAAGGAAAAATTATAATCCATGTAGAAAGAATTATATAAATATTATATGCATTGGTGTGCTTAAACTTACAAAGTTAGCGAATAAGGGGCGAGAAAATTAAATATGTAGTAAAATCTCTTTTGAAGAATGATGGTGAAGTAGAACGCGGTTGGACATGATGTAAAAATCTGACTATGGCTTGAAAGATTCAACTTCTTTAGTTGCATAGTATCTCATAGATTATGAACATTGTTGTTAAAAAGTAAAATGACCATATTTCTCAAAGATGCTATAAGCTACCAAAAAAAGATTACTTCTGAAAACCAGACTGTTTAGCAGGACATATGGTCACTTTATGAAAAAAGCGGAGTTATTAAGCAGTTATCAATTTGTATTTCGACTTCCGAAAATGGGAGAGTTGTTGCTCATACGAGGTCCGCGGTGGGAATGCACTTATCGGAAGGAGCGGTGACTGGTGAGTATCTCGGCTTTATTTTTCATCTCTGTTACACTCACGTGCCGGAGGGAATTTGCATATGATAAAAGCCGCGTCTCCCCCCTCCAGGAGCCCTGCGTGTCGCCCTTTCCACTGCATCCAGAGGGTATCCCATCGTATCTATAACGATGAGATAGCGGTGCCACCTGTGTGTAGGCGCGTGCATTAACAGTTGGCTTCCACGTGAGAAAATCGGAAGGGGTGAAAAGGGGGGAAGGGTGACGGGATGGGGACGAGGAATGCCCTAAACCACGTGGCGATCTGCTTGTCACTCGAAAGAGCCATTCGCCAGTTTCCATTCGGATACCGCATGCATCTTCATGCGGGAGTTTACCCTATCGCCTTTCGAAAAGACTAGAGCAGAATCAGTTATGACTCTGTCCAGATGATTTTTGGAAATCAATACCAATCCTTCGATGGGAGATACCAGCACGCATTGAAAAATTTTTGAAAAATAGTGAGAAATTTGATACGCAGCAACGCAGCGCCCAACAATGCAAAGTCTTCTTTGGAAGAATTGCCCAAGATTATATTTTCATAACATGCAGATCGTGCGTGACAATATTTCGGAAATGAAGAGGGCATTCAACATTGCGAGAGTTAAATCATTTCAGATCTTTTGAAGAAGAGGAAGTAAAGGTTCCCAGGAACGGAAATAATTTCTTTAAAGAGGAATTGCATAACGTAAATTTGATGCAAAGTATCCTCAGATGAATAAAAATTGGTTTATAGCTGCTTGATTTGAAATTCAAATAATCGCTCCAGTTAAAAATACAAAACATCCGTTAGTTATCTCTCGTCTGTTGTTCGAAGGTAACAGTATAAATGATGTGCAAGACGTCTGTCACAGTGCCATCGCATGAGGCGACTGACTGTCTGAGATCGTAGAGCATTCGATCGAACCGAAACACGGAATCGAATGTGACTCGATGTCGGAACGAGAAGAGCGGCACGTGTTTACCGAAAGGAGTGGTGGGAATGTAAGTTATGCGCAGCACGTGATCTTCAAAGATCCATATGTACAACGTCCGTCCAAGCATTTCTTAGTTCCCACGTGAACTTGTATGCGTGCCTTTAGTCTTTAGCAACATTCGGCAACAGCAAGAGGGTTTCAAGCCTTTCAGTTTGATACCGGCGCCCAAGGCGAGGAAAGTCCTACCTTGCACAGACATTTTGCAGATTCGAAAGTCATGACTCCAAAAATAAACGCAACTTTTACGTAAGGCTGCTTGCAAAAGGATTTGAAAACGTTCTTAAGAAATGATGATGAACATCAAATCAAGTGTTCACCTGGTGTTTTTGCAAAACCAACTTGTGCTTTCTTTATTCAAAGAACACTTCGGAAAGCACGTCTTCTTGTATCGAATCATGATCAAGATTAACTTATGATTACTCATTTGCAACAGCACCCTTTGTGACAAAGACATCAGGGACTTTCCAGTCCTGCTCCACCATAATATAAACAAATGCCGTCACATGGCCACATGTGTTCTTAAAACACTGATATCAGAATATAAAGATTAATTTTTTATATAAATTAATTCTACGAATTAAACCAGCACCAGCATTGGTTTCTATCATTAAGTTATTCTCTAGAACATCAGTTATCACATAGAGCAATCTGAGCAGGAGACACGTAATGAAGTGGCGGACTCGTTAAAATTGCAGCCCGATTGTCTTCTTCCCTCCCACTCTATTTTTTCTCCTTCTCCTCTCTTTCTCCCACTCTCATTGTTATTCAGTTTATGTCGATAGAGAATGTAAACATTGCGACTGTCACCTGTTGTTACTCGCGCATAAATAGGTTTCATTCACGGTCAACTATTCGCCGTGGCATCGCCCTTGCCGGCTGGTTCATTCGTTTCTACATAAGCCGCAATACAGTCGTAACTCGCAACTATGTATACTGATCACTGCTCACGTGCCACAAGGCGATTCATCTTTTCGATAAGCGCCGACGCCAGTCAGTATTCGTAATAATGATCGGCATCTCGGGCCGGATTATGCGATTCCGCTTTGCATGTGTCTGCTTGAGTTGCTTGGCTGCCACTGAAAGGGAAAATAATGAATGGGGATCAATGGACTTCGATTGCCGTGACTGCTCACACCCGGCGATTATCCCACTCAGCGATTATCGCGACCGAGTCTTGCTCTGTCGATCAACGAGTCACGTGCTACGTGATACTTAAATAGGCGAAATTTCCTCGCCTTCACTATTTATAGATACAACTAATCGTTAACGACTGCCGTCAATTGGAATTATGGAGAGGGTTCATGAACTTGATATTATTAAGCTTTTGCATACGAAATTGACGAAATCAGCAATTAAATTTGCATGTAAATATGAACTGAATGTACTGCAGTTGTACAATTAATATGTAACTGGAGTTTCGAATCGTCAAACATCAACGAATTTCAGATAATTATATAATATTCATTTGTTTGCGTAATCATTATCCCAAGTGAATATATCGAATTTGACTGACCTCTTCCAAATGAAGCTTCATATTTGTCGAATTCGATATCATGATTCAGCATGTCTACGAATATACCTTACTATGTTCCTCATTATGATTTGACTTGTGGAATATATTCATCATCTGCAATATTCATTTTATACATCAAATTGTACCATTTCAAAAATGTGCATCTCGTATTCAAGATCATAGTATCTGTTATCGGGAACATTAATGTTCATTAAGACTGAACAATTGTTCAGTCTTCAGCGAGGCATTAGTCTCAAGATTCCCCTGGATGTCTGGAATGCAACTGGACAGTTGCGGAGGAGCGGAAGAACCTCGTCGGCAACCGAGCCGAATCCGACTGAACAGCAGAATAGAAGCGACGACGACAAAGTGCATTGCTCGTTGTAATGGGGGATGAGAGGTGAGGCGAGGTAAAGTGCAGTGAGTTGGGTTCCCCTCTTTTAAAGGGTGGATGGGGGAGATGGAGCTTACCGTGGCAAAGGTGGAATACAGGGAGGGAACTTGGAGGGTAGGAGGACATCCACAATGTAGCACGCACACTCCAACGATTTCCTGTACGTCGAGTACTTGCATTTGCCTGTGTTTATGTACTTACTGCACACACTCTTCACACTGACACTTATAAGTATCTCTCGGTACAGGTCTGTAAAATGTACATAACGTCTGTGGAGGTGCCGCTAACGTCGATATCGTCAGCTGTTGCTTCTGTCACGATCGACAATATATTTTGTGTGTGTCGGTGAATCAGCATGTGTGAGCTTGCGAATTCGTTGCAGGTGTAGTTTGCGTGCGAAATGTGGGATTGACAGTGTCAGAGGAAACAACAGTCAGTCGATATGTCTCATCTTGTGTGTTTATGTGTGTATGGAAGAACGTGGAGAAGAGGAATCATATGTGAAAACACGTGCTTTGGCATCCGTGAGATTTGACTTCTCGAAAAATGCTGGTCTTAAGTATTTTGGACAATAACCAAATCGTATTATACAATTTAAGGGAAATTCGACCCTGACCATTACACCAGAAAGGGCGTATTTACAACCCTAACCAGAGTAGCAATTAGCCTTGCTCATACCTAGGCTCTGTCAACAAAGGATCATAAGAACAATACTAATCTCCCTTTGTCACCAGGGCAGGGATCACAAAAGATATCTATTTCAAATAACCAGGCCTACATAACAAACTACCATAAAGTCAAACCTGTAGAACCCATGCTGAGGGTCTATCGAGGGGCAATGAGAGGAACTTCTGTGTAGTGGTTGGTTGAATGCGGAAAAGTGACGAGCGAAAATGAGTACGGATCGAATGTCGGGGTGGGTTTATGTGAAATGAATGGCACCTGTTCTTGGGTCGTATTCTTCGTGACCGCAACGAAACTAATGGCTGGAAACAGGTGCTATTATTGCTCTAGTGATGTGACAATACAGTGGATTATTGGAGCCATTAAACCGAGGCATGAACTTGGCCCGTCGACTTCACAAAAGGAGGCCATCAGCTCGATGACTAAATAAACGAGAGGGGAAGGAGGTAGGGCGATGAACTTGACCTGCCACAAAAACAGTCCTTTGACAGAGTTTAGCTTAGAGAGAAGTGCAGATAAGATTGCTTGCGAACAAAGTTCGCCCACACGACGAAGGATCCTCACTAACGGTTCTTTCAGAACCGATGGTTACAGGACAATGCCGTTAGTAGCACGTGTTATTTTGAATTTTCAAAAGCAGACGAAACAATTAGAGTAATAGTAAGAGTTAGGTTGATACCAAAACCTTTCTACAAATTATTCTATTCACTCAACGCCTCAGTTTCTATCATTCTTCTATTTTATTTAACTGAGTCGGATGGAGACTTTTATATATACTTCATAATATAAAATCTTTAAAACTGCCTTTTTGCTGTCTTTCCTTTGCGATCGTTTTCCTTGTCAAGTTTTCTGCTTTTTCCTCAAACTGTATTGCTCTTCAACCTAGTTTCACTTGAATTTTTTAAATATTTGTTGCTTCTAAAACCATGTAACTAAACCTTTACCTGCTGTCCAATCTTTACAATTCTCTTTCCTTTTTTCTTCTTTATCTTCATTCATAATATATCCCCTCAGGTTTTACGTAACTTATGTTCTTAAAATCTTCTTCGCTCTTTTCTCTTTGCCAAAAAAAGAGGACATAATCCGTTCGATTTCTTTCACACTATCAGCATTTGCCACACTATCTCACTTTGTGAGAGTGTAATATAACCGTATCATAAAACGTCAGACACACGAGCACCCACAACACACATTCGCGTGCGGACACTTTTCACCTAGTACTTCCGATAGTGCGAGGGAGAGAGTTGTGGCACGCTCGATAGACTTTTAATCGAGCGCCGCATTCGAAATGTAAACAAAACAATGCATTGCATAATCCGGCAAAGCCACGTGCTGTCTAGATTCGACGACTTGTTTTGACTCGGCTTCTTCATCTGCTTGTCATTCGAATCTCTTTAACTTTACTGTTGAATACGTAATGAACTGAAAGTTTGAAGACCTCTGTTTAAAGAGCAGGTATATTAAATACAGATGCAACTGGACGAGGTGTATAGGTAGGTGACCCGTTGTAAAAGCACTTTGGTATAAATCAAGTTGAGCCGGCACTTCGTGGTTTTCGAGGTAAATCTATCCGGCAACCACAGCAAATTTATGAATGGAGGCCTATTGACAGATTGCGCGTCAATAACTCTCATTAATGACCCCCTACAGAATGTTGCATAACTCGCCTTCACCCACACAATAGCGTTTAAATGTGAGAAGACGTACGTAAGAATGTTTGTTGACATTCTGCTCGGCACAAGCTGCCGGTTCAATAACAGAAAGTAGATGGTCTATGTTATGTATATACACGCTTATTAGGCGAGGGTCTTTTGCCGGCCGGTTGGCAATTGGCATTTGTACCTGTTGTACGTGAACACGCGCTCCAACTCGACAGTAAGTCTCGCGTAAACAAGGGGACACTTGTCGCATCGCTATCTACATAATTGAGTGTACTTGTTTGTGGAAGAAAGCAAAAGTCGCCGTTTTGTCGAGAAGAAAAAAATTTTGCGTTTAGTTAAATGGTACATAAGATATTTATTTTTGTTGACACTGGCGTTAATGTCAATTCAGCCATCGGAGAATTATGATAGAGAATTTATGATAGGAGAATTTTGAAATCTTTAATTTAATACGAATACCGAAGAAAGACAGGAGGTTCGACATTCAAAAGATTTTTTATGGGGTGGGAAACCACGTGGATTCAGTGATTCTTTTTCAGCCATCGGGAGTCGGTCGAGTTCTAATTTCACTTCGACAGAAGCAGGACGCGTTCGATCCAATCACCCAAAATTGCGCAGCCAAGTTCTGGCACTGCCTATACCGTTACAGAATTCGAAAAAAGAAAAGTTTACATGCTACTCTCTATCGACAGTTATTTTTGCGTTACTTGCTTTCGTACATATAAGTTTTGTAGCTTTCAAGAATTAAATTTTTTACATGTACAAAAAAGTATGATTTGAGCTATAAATCTAGAAATTTGACCGAATTAATGTAGAATCGTTTTTATATATAAATAATCTTATATGAGACATTTCCAGGCCAAAGGTTTTTTTAAGGAAATTTGAAAGATGGATACTAAATTCAAATTATACATTTTCAGAATAGAATACAGTGGAAAACAAAATTTGAATTTCACCCGAAAAAAGTAAAAAAATGTTTTTAATCACAAGATAAGATTCCTCGTGAATTTACTTTTATATTTTGAAAAAAAGAAATTCATTGGAGACTGGTACAATCAGAAAGAAATCTCGTCTCTGATTAAAATTCCTCATTAAGGTACATTGAAAATACTCTAACCCAATCCTAAAACAGAATCGTGTCCAACATATGAAAATCGAATTTTCCTACAACCAAGAAAGGATAATTTTCATTCAAAATAAAGAAAAGTTTCTAAACCCCAATAAGTAACAAAAAATTTTTGAAATTATTTGCAAAAAGGAGCTAGAGAAATGAAAGTGGATGAAAAAAAGCCAATAGTTGGATAGTGTTGGATGAAATGGGAAAATTGAAAAAAAGTAGGGGAATTCGAAGAAAAAGGGAGATAGGGAACTTCGGTGGAAAACATCCCCTTAGTAGCTTGTTGTCGTCGTGGTAACCATGGCAACGCTGCCCCCTTGGCGGTTGGTCATAACGAGGCCCCCCTCCCGCTCGACTCAGTCCCCCATCCCTCATCCGCTACGTCACACGGCGCTAGGTTTCCTCTACGACTGGCCAAGTAAAGAAGAGTTTGCCTGCTTGCCTCTCGACCCCCCTACCCTTCACCCCTCCGTCCCTGTTGCACTACCAAGGAACGACCAATCCCCCCCGGCCCCCACCGTCACCCGCCCCAGGCCAAGGAAACGCGGGATCGCTTCGAATTCAAACTACCGAACACGAGGTTACCACGCGTCAAATCTGACATTCCGAACGCGGCGCGAAACCCGCTCATGATTCACAAAACTAAGGATTTTGCCCAAATTTGCCCCTGGAATTGAATTTGGAATTGACGAGGAAACTGAGCAGAAATCAAAGAAGAGATTTTCTTTCATCGATTTTCCCGTTTCTTGTAACTTTCCCCAAAATATCCATCTTCAGAATTTCAGGAATGAGAAAAGAAATTAAGAATTCCGGATTTATTTTATTTGAATTTGAGAATTTCAAGTCCCTTTCTGTCTCTCTCTCGTCTTTTCCGTCCCGTCGCTCGGATAACTTACAAGGCACGAAGGACGAGCACTTTCACAAGCACAGTCCGTTCACAATTTTTAATGAAATTTTTTTTTTTTTGGGAAACACTGGTTGATCACTGGGAGACAGAACTCCACTAATCCAATACTTTTTCGTGCTTCTGGGAGCAAGTTTCAACTTGTCTTTCGGAGTCAATATCTCTCTTGAAGTAAATTTTTTTTTTTCGGAACAGACAATAACCGCACAGAACTCACCTGACCAACGTCGCACCACATTATTATTTCGCTGGCAATGGTGACAGCATCTTGGACCGTGGGTGAACCATGCAGAGGGTGTAATAGTAGCTCTGGTTTTCGGGAAAAAAGAACGTCCTAAGACGGAATCCGCCTGAGAGTAAACAGGTTCTTGTTGGTGGAATCTCTTCTTGATGAACGGAGCAGTGTCTCTGCCTCCGTTGAGATTTATTTAACACAACACGAACACTCCGAGTGAAAAAAACAACTCTCACTACGACTTCCCTAGTACTGACTCGTTGGCCATGCAAAGCATTACTGAGTGTAGAGTGTACTCTGACAACAGTCCTCGCTCCTCGCACCACCGCTCGGCTTTTCCCCGAGCGAGCTTCGGCTCTTTCCGTCGAGAGTCGGCCCACCTGCACTCCGACACGGCTCGTAGAAACGGAGCTGGCCAGCGGGACCCGAACGTACTGCCTTTGCCTTCTGCCTTCATCAAGAGAGGTTCAAAATTCCAGAAAAACCGGATTTTTTTACCTTTTTCGGGCATCCGGCATGCTCCGAATAAATTTTTAAATTCCTGGGTATATTTTACAATTTTGAAACTGTTGATTTTGAGGTAGAGAAAATTCAGGAAATTATTATTATAGAATATTTAGATGGAAAGTTTTTCAAAGAGGCTCTACATGTATTCGACTGACGGTTACTACTCGGATAAAAAAAAAAAACTTGAAAAATCGAGTTATAATATTTAAAATTAAGAATGGATGAAAGAATTTTTATTGTTAAGAAAAAAATTCTAATAAAGGAATTTGGAAAGAAAATTTTAGACTGATTACATTTTCTCAAAGTTTGGATTTTTAATTTAAAAAGTAGAAGAGAAAATACAAATTAGTTTTGAGATATTTTAGACCTTAATTGATATTTAATGAGACTAATAAGGTCGACTCGAGAAGAGTAATTTATATATGGGTCATTCCCAAGGAAAAATTATAATTATTTTTTGTAGTAGTTAGATGTAAAGAAAACAATAAGGAAAGCTTATATACTATGTAAATAGAACTTTATTTATTTGTAAAAACTGAGATGCCTTAAGAAAATTAAAGTCGATAAGGTAGGAATCATGATTGACAGAAAAATCACAAATTTTGATCTTAAGAATATAAGAAGAGACCTCAAAATTCGATAGAAAAAATATATAATGATACTATGGATTTGTTGTATAAAATTAAAAGATCACTTTTCCCAATATTTCCTTTCTCAAAAATGATATATGTATTTAGAAAATAAATGCAAGATAACATCTGATAAGATTGCTATCAATTTTAAGATCAACTCATTGTTGCCATTTATACCTGGTCATTACTTTGATATGGATAAGAGAAAGAAATGTATGTTGAACTCCAACCGTACGTAAACCTCAACAGGTACAAAATGCCTTATATCTATTTTAGGGATTTAACTCAATAAGAATAGAGAGAATATATATACTTATATTATTTGGGATTTGTTGTAGCATTACACCTACTTTGACGTAGTGAACTTCGAAAATGAGATTAAAAATATATCTAACCGAAGTAAGTAGGTTATAAGTGAGAAAAGAACCAAGAAATTCAATTATTTTACTTTACTAGAAACATTAACAATTGATGTGCTATGAGAACACGAACTTGTTATTCTAGCGATGGTTGATTAATATCTGAAGATAAAGTACAAAATTTAGCTAGATGCAAATATAAAACTAAAAGTGAAAAGGGAAATACAATTTCAAATGCAGGTATAAATTCACGATCCTTCCCCTGAAATTATTACTGGAGTTCTCAAAAGATTTTATTACTTTAGGAAACAAATGACAAAATAGGGTATGGTCAGGATTGAATTGGCTCAGGTTTAGTATAATTATATTGATGGCCTCATAAACAACCTTAATCCTAAGCTGTCCCAAAAATAGGTACAAACTTTTCCCTGCCTACAATGCAATAAACTGTTTATCCTTAAAATATATTAATCCTAATTGTCACCGTAATAAAATACTTAATGGGACCGTAAATCAGTGCTATGATACTTTCGCTGACCTCGTCAGGGTTAAAAATTCATGGGATGAAGGTCAAAGGTCAAGTGTTAATAATAAGGTTTTTAATATTAAGGTTTTCTTTATCAGAAGTTATATAGGTAACTAGTACGAGTTCAGAGGTCGAAGGTCGTGTTAGAGGTCACAGATTATAGTTTAAAGGTATAAATGAAATTAAATAATAATTATAATTAAAGGTTATAGGTTAAAGGTCAAAGGTGACAGATCACAGGTCATAGGTTGGAAGTCCAAGATTATCGGTCATACATAAGCATATTTTCTTTAATTTTATAAATTTTCAATTTGATATCTTTATAAATGTAGACGTAGCGTTACAGAGAAAAAATGTCGGTAAGGTAGGGATCGAGTAAGTAATACATGCCCTTAAAGACTAATAATATATATAAGTAAATTATGTGTTAAGAATAGCAATTTGTTATACAATATTTCAAATATTGTAAAATCTAAAAAAAGTATCATGTGCTAGAATTTAAAATTACATTCCCTGTAACTGAAAAGTTATTGAATTTTCCTGAATTTCCCGCAGTGATCGAGAATAAATGAGTATAGGCAAAAATTAGATTTACTATACATATAGATAAAATCTCTTTCACAGATTCCTATTCTGCTGGTGCGATTATTTTCTATTTTCTTGTTAGGAATCATTTTAATTTTAAAATAGAATATCTTTATAAATGAATATTATTCTTTATTTTTTTCTGTATTATCATGTTAAATTATAAATTGGAATGTGTAGCATTTCTGAAAAAGAACTAAACAATTTTCCTATCTACAAATCGCCCCGAGGCGATATTTACGAGACCCCGACAGGGATATTAATAAATTATTACATAATAAAAAAATTATTAACATTTCTCCTCTTATCCTTTCTCCGAAAAACAGATTATTGTAAAATCAGTAAAACTTTATTCTTAAAAACTGAGAGTATGTAAGTTGCTCCATGCTCATCCACACATTTACAATTTTACTTCTGTACACCATCTCATGTATATGTAAATTTTATCATAGGAAAATTTCTCAAGAGAAACGTTCTATATACTTCGTGAATGAAAATCTCTGATCCCCTGCAGCTTCTTTTTTGCAGAAAATCAATTTTCAAAACTTGAGAAATTTAGAAAGGGATAATAGAGTTTATCCAGTTTTAAGAAACTTACTGCATCTAAACCTGAAGACAAAGAGATTTTGTGAGGGATGCGCTATGCATAAATTCTTTCGATTAGTCTTGTTCAGTTTTTGAATACTTCGCCTTTTCATTTTTCTTTACTAGATTCGATTAAGTCAACATAAGGTCGTGGTATGACGTTCGTGATTTTCTGATACGTGCCAAGGAACGATTCTCATACATATTCAGTGTGTTTTTACCCTATTGTATCTATATATGCAGAATCTACAGTATACCAACACACAAGTCTCCCCAGAATTCTCTCGCTCTCCTCGAACTGGAACTGTTTCTGAATGAACGTAAGTAGAATGACCCCGTCTATCATCCAGAGGGTCGTAAAATCTTAATGACGGACGCCACGTGAAATACTGCTGAATTCGAGCCCAGCTTTTGCCGAATAGAACGTGACGCAAGGATTGTCCCAGTGCTGGCGGACATAACTTTTGCGTTTTGTGGTTACTTGACAGTTGACATACTGCAAAATTGAATCAGAATAAAATATAGAGTGTGGCTCATCGTTTTAAAAGTTCGCGTTGAATTTGCTTATAAATGAGAAAAATTGTATAAAATATTTGTGAGAGGTGCATCCCAGGGCTACGTGAAGTCCATGTTGAAGTATAACACAACAAACACAAAAGTACAGAAAAAATACTGAAACTAATGAACACAGAATAAGTCACAACACTCAACAGTCAAAAATACAAACACACAAACAAATTTCAATTAGAAAAAGGCACTGAAAACACAAAAAACATTTTAAACACACAAACTAACTAAAAGAATTTTTCATCAGTACAACAGACATTTATTAATGTAATAAAATGTTCAAGTTATTTAAAGTGTTAATAAGGACAGCATTAATTTGCAAATTAGTATATATATATATTAATTATGTATACATTATTAAAATAAAAAATTAACGTGTCGTAATGAAGTCATAAAGGGGGAACAAAATCGTTTATTGAATAAAACAATTGAGAAAGGCTAAGTAGAGTGCGTGTAAAACGACTCATAAAGAGGATTGACTGCTCTTCGACATGAGAATCGCGAAGTCACCAAAACAGTTATCGTTATACGACAGAGACGTAAACGATTTCATTGACGATGAGTTACGACTTGCATCTCGTACGAGAATCACGTATACACTTTTAATTCGTTCCGATGACGAGCCCTTTGTCAAGGTCACTTGATATATCGTAATCTAACTCTTATTTTAATGAGAGGAATTAAAAGTGTTATCATATTGCTCCACGATTCGATGACTTTCCTATCAAATTAACTTGAAAGTGCTTAATTACGTATATGGTTTCGTTTCAGATGCTTAAAATTTCAGATTTTTGGATGTTTTGTAGTCTTCGTTTGATAATATTGTCGAATTTGAATTGTTTCCAATTTCAAACATTACAGTATGGACGATCTCCAATTTGGAATTGTTCAATTCTGAATATTTACAAAAGTTGAATATCACATGATGACATTTTTTTAATTTGACAGTTTTCATGGAAATTTTTCTATATGCAAAGTTTACTTTTCCTATTTACATATGTGTATCTAGAAAAAGTGATGTTACGATATTTCTCGAAAATATCGAACACATTGTCGAAAAGCTGATTGAAATTTAGAAACATTAGAGGATTAAAGGAATTTGGCCAGATTTCACAGGATTCTCAAGTCTTTTAAGAGATTTAATGTGATTTGGAATAATTTTAAGAAATTTAAAAAGAGGATGGGAAAGAAGGAAAAGAAAAAGTGGAAAAAGTAAAAAGGAGAATATAGAGAAAGGGAAAATGAGAATAGAGGAAAGGAGAAGGGAAAGGAAACAGAAGAAAGAGGAAAATGGAAACGGGAAACTGTAAAAATGAAAATCAGGAAAAGGAGAATCAGGAATAGGAAAAATGGCTATAGGGAAAAATGAAAGTGGGAAAAAGAGTAATAGAGTAAAGTGAATATGGGGGAAAAGAGAAAGAAAAAAGGTAAAAAAAAGAAAAGTTGTGGAGGAGCCGAGAATTGAAGGTTCGAAAATTCACTTTTTTTCGGGCCTGATTTGAATAGTGCGATCTGCACGCAAGTGAATATCATATATACATATATATATATATATATCTATATATATTATCTAGAGATTTTAGAGTAAATTCTATTCATTAAGCTAATTTTGTAATTAATACCGATGGTATATTGCATCGCTTGTATAGGTGATATTCAAGTGCGTGACCGTGTGCATAGAGGGTATTATTTATATGTATGTTGTCCGAATGTAAATCAACTTCACCAGGTTCAAATTTCGGAGTCAAAAAGAGAATTTTTATGAAAAAAAATACAAAAAACATGCAAAATTTTAAATAACAATTAACTTATGATTTGAAAAATGAGCTGATAAATTCTTTTTTTTACAACAGCTCCCCATCCATGTATGTACTACTACTTGCTTAACTTCAGTGATCGAAAGAAAAGCGTCAAACCACTCAATGTGTGCAAGCACTCATAAAAACAAATTTCTAAGCACTTAGTAATAATTCAAAACATTTATAATTATTTCGATGAACTTGAACAAAATAATAATTACAAAGTAGAATAAATAAATTTCAGCAGAATTAAAGGAATTAAATTAATTAAGAATAAGTTTAATTATGCTTAATATAATTATATTATAATTATTAATTTGGCTATAATAATTATTAAGGAATAAAGTAAGATTAGAAATTTAAATAAATTTAAAAATGGAGACTAAAAAGTATTTAGCCCTAATTTTATTTAATTTCATCATTTGTTATATAAATTAGTTACGAGAGTTTGACTAAATTTAAGCGAAATTTATCACTTTTGATTTGATTTTCTGTTTAAATAGAAGTTTAAATGCAATTAATATATGTAGTTAGTTGGTATGAAATGTAATATGCAAAAGTACTGAGTCAATGAAGATAATTATTTTATATCTATTCTATTATTTTCTTTCATTTTATATTTATTGCTCACAAAATTAAATTTTCGACCTTTATTAAAGTACTCTACAATTTCAGACAAAATCAATAAAAAAAATTCCATAATAAAGTTGTTTCAGTATTAGCCTAACAATATATTATCTAAAATATAAAATTCACTTTCGGAATTACATTCTTAAAGTCTTGAAAATATTTTTGATCAAAACTTCGAATTATGTAATTAAAATTCTTTCACAAAGTTTCTCTAATCATAAGAAGTCAAAGAAAGCAATAAATATTACATTTGACATTGCAATTTATGACCTAAATTATAGGTGATGTTTAATTTACATATAAATGAATTTTAAATTTTGAAAAAGAGAGTTGAGATAGAAGAAAAAAGAAGTTTTTGAAAATGAAAAAGGCGCTGCGCTGTAGTGAAGACTGAAGTAGTGAAGGCTCTCAAATCAGCGATTCAGAGAGCGAGAAGCTAGCGCTGCTAGGCCTGAAAGTCTGAAACCCGCTGCTGACAGCAGGGAGTTAGAGGTTTGGCAGCCTAAGCAACGCAGACGACGCCGAACTGCGAACAGCGAACAGTATTCTCTCTGGTACACGTTCGGCGCGCTTCACAGACGTTGCAGCCTAAGAAAATTCATTGAAAACATTTTTATTGATGCCGCGGAAACTGAGCCCGCCACTTTAGTTTCGCCAGTGACGTTCGACAGTCCCTTATCGTTTCTCGCTCAGAGAGATATTTTCTGAGTTGTTCAAAATTCGTCTGAATTTGCGCGACATTCTCGCGGGTTGCCCGAGGCCACGGGCAACGACGGGAGAGCGAGAGCGAGGGAAAAACTGAAAAAGAGAGATAGAGCAAGACAGAGTCGGCCCGCTCGAGCGGTTAGTTGCGTGATTTTCAAAAAAAAAGTTTGCTTTTGGGAAAGCTGCTTATTCGCAACATCACGTACATTCTGCAAACTTTTCAGCATGAGAAATATATCGCAGTTTTTTTTAACGACTGGTACTAATTTTCGAAAGCAATTTTTTTTTCCAATATTGCGTAGTACTGAGAAATTTGTAAAAAAATGTATTCCCTTTTAATATTGTGATTAGGAATTTATTATATTGATAAGTTAAGGACCAGATCAGTATTTTATTTGAAAATTAAATTTCTAGGTCATTAGATTTTTTTTGAGACAAAAAGAGTATACATTGGATAGAAGGCCGCTTATGAAAAGTGAAGGATTGTGGTTCGATCCCAGGGTCGGTGGATTTTTTTTTCGCTTCCGAAAAATTATTTTAAACTGTAATGAGGTGTAGAAACTTATTTTTTAAAGAACTAAGAAAAGTATGATGAAAAAAATTCAATTAAAAACCGCAACGGTTTAATTTAGATTATCGAGATTTTAATGTTTCGAATTTGAGTGTCATTTTTCACTTAAGTACGGCTTAATTTTTAAAAATGTTTTAATTAGTTTTTATTTATTTTCTTTTTTTTTATTCTAGTATTTTTTATTGAATTTTAGAATTATCTTGGTTCCTATATACATTTGGCCCTTATTTTTTAAACTTATTTTAGGCCCTATTTGGACCTGCAGTGATTTTTTTATAATACATATTACAGTTTAGTACATGCCTTTTGAAAGCTAGTTTCAGGATAAGAAAAATATAATACAATGAAAATTATAAAAAAAGATCCCATAAAAATATTTCTTTGTATTTTGAGTTTCCAATATTTTTGGGAAACTCTAAATTTGCAGTTTTGCCACCGAGACTGCGTCATTGGCGTGCCGCTAAATATGTACCGCAAAGAAGAATAAAGAGAGAAGCAAAATAACGAAAGGTGGAATGAGAGAAAATACCGTCTATTGCCAAGGAGCTGCGCAAACAATTTTGCCCGCAGAAACATAGCGCGTACACAAGATTTTAAACGTCTTCTTGTGTACGCACCTGTTCACTTAAACAAGAGAGTCGCGTGGCACGTAAAACAGTAGCAAGAAATGCAAATTATGATTCCATATCCAAAAATGCATAATTTCTTAAATATTAATTCTGTCTAAGAAAATACTAACTCTGGTTAATTAATTATTAATAATTATTAATGGCGTAGTTCTATTAATATAAGCGAATACCCTTCGAAAGCCTTTTAAGCCTTTTCGATCTTCGCCAGTTTCTTCTGAACCTAAAGCCGTCATACTTGGCACAGTGACAAATTCAGGTACTTAGAAATAATTGGGTTAAGAAGATTTTCGCAAAAACTGTTTACAATTATTTTCCTAAAGTTCAAAAAGTGCTGTAAATAAAATTTGTATTTTTTTTTGTAAACTCTGAGCTAACTATAAACAAATTTAAAGAAAAGACTATTTTGAGTTTTTAATATTATTGTGTTGGCTCTGCTGGATTTGTCCTATTTTGCTATTAATAATTGTATTTTTGTTCTTACTAATATAGAAAATAGTACAAACTAAGCTTACAGAAAATCCTTCTCCGTATATCCGCTCACGTTTACTTCCAGAGTTAGGTCGCCCATGAATATGAATAGGGTGATACTAGTATAGTTTCGGTCTCCTGACCTCACTTCTAAACGTCTGTAAGTGTTTGCATGGATAATAGAAATTTTCTGGAAATTGCAACAAACACAAAAAAGGGTAGAACAAGAATTGGTTCAAATTACGGATCCGAAATATAAATCCTATAATCCAAAATATGTCATTTAAACCAATCCGAAACAACTTTCCATTCCAAAGCATTCGGAATTAATATAGAATTTGTGATTTGTGAATTGAGTAATTATGTTAATTAAAACAAACTGATTTAATTGTATTAAACCTGTGTGTCTTTGATTTCGATCACCAGTGCTATTTTTAACAGTATTTTTATTTTCTCAGAGGATTTTTTGCACTTCTTGGCTTTAAACAACCTCAACATAAGTCAGCTCGAAGAAAGGGTTAATAAACCAGGTAAAGACTAACGAGGTTTTGACTTTCGATCGCCTATCGGTAGCCGATCGGAATCGTTAATGAGAACCCAATGGTCGACTAATAGACCCCCACTTTGATCGTTTCCTCTAAAACAACCACCGAGATAATCTCTGTTGCCCATGGACCATTCGGCAGACAAATCGTCGCGTTGAAAGTGTTCACTGTCCGTGTTATACACTGACTTTCAAATTAGCTCGACTCTTGATGGCATTATCACAAACAAGCTGAAATTAACTTGTGACAATGCTGTCAAAAGGTCACCCACCCACGGAAACTCAGGCTTCAATATTTTTTAGAGACTTCTGCACAAGTAAAAAAATTGGACAATTTTTAAAAATAAATTTGTAACATTTAACATTTTCTATTTTCTTCCAAGCTCTTTTATCTTTTTTTTTCATCCTTTTCCATCGTTTTTATCCTGACGAAATTTTTGGACAGAAATCCTATCCGAATATATTATAATATGTTATCCCTTCTATCGGATTGTTTTCGATTCTATCAGATTCAACTGTTTGGACATAATTTATTCGAACTTAAAAAAATGAAAAAAATTTCTCCACTTAAGGACATGTGATACTTTACCATAAGAGCAAATTAGTTATACCAATTATACATTCATAATAATAATTTATAATTGGTATAACTAATTTGCTTTTATGGTAAAGTATCACATGCCCTTAAAGATACAAATATTATATAAATTAAAAAATGAGTGTTTAAAGATTGACTGGACTCTCTTAGACTTTAGGATAGACCACAAAGTTTTAAAGCTTTCGATATCATTTATTAAAAGGTTTATAACAATCTTACACTTTCATGAACTTACTTCCGGGCTGTTTTTGAACCTTTTAATAAATGATTATGAAATCTTTCAAACTTTATGACCTATTCTAAAGCATAAGTGAGGTAAATTTTCCATCACTTATTTTTTCCGTGTATAACATCCACATTTTCCATTTCCATCTATATACATACATTTTGAGATAAAGTTTATGTCCTCGTGTTTGTTGTTTATTTGTAAAGATAGTTCGCGACAAGTGATTGGAGGGAGATTCACCATACCACAAGAGTATTTAAACTTTTGTCTTCAATTAATTTCATTGTGGGAGTGTAAAAGGAGAAGGGGGTGCGAGATCATCTGCTGGTGGAGTAGGTAAATAAGAGGAGGATAAGGGGGGTGAATGTTACAGTTTCAGGAGTACGAGATATCCTCCTCCTCCCAAATCCCCCTTTCCTGTAGTAGCAACGGTAGTATATCCACCCACTTCCATCTCTAACCCTGACCTGGCCATAAAGTGCAACGGTGAAAAAGACTTTTCCCTTTACGCACGACCAAGTTGACCGAACTCATGAATGAACCCCGAGTCTATTTATGGCAGGCGCCTTTCCTTTTATATATCGTTGTAGATCCAACCGCCCATTTCAGCTGTTCAACCGCACTTTTCAAACGCAAGTGTTACAGTTGCAATTTTCTTGGTACTTAGGTATACAATGGAGTATAGAATAGAGACTTTAACTTTATTGTGTGAAGCTCAATAAAGTAAAGGGACTACCTGCCAGGCGTTAAGGGACCATTAAATTGCTTGGGATTGGTGTTGAAAATTACAGGTGTGCGTTATATGGAGATTGGGTGTAAATGAAATTTGAAATAGAATGAAGCATGCAAAATAATAAATCTCAACAAAAACTCGCTGAAATGCATGCAACCCCCTGTGTGGAAAAATGTTGTGGCAATCTGCTTAAGATTTTTGAAGTTTCTTGGATTCAATCAGACGGGCATGATTAAAATAAATGTCAAACGTAAGAACATAACAAAGTATTATCTTTTACAATTAAGTTATATGTATTTTAGGAATTTTTTGGAATATGGGGGTGGTAAAGGGGTTTGAAAGCGTAATTTGGAAAACAAGATTGGAAAAGAGGTTTGGAAACATGAATTTATAACCGAGGGTTGTAAAAGAAGTCTGAAAGAAATGTATGAAAATGTGTTTTGGGAAAAATGTTCTGGAAAAGGACTTTCGAAAGGGGCTGTGGAAAAATGCATTGCAAAAGGGTTTCCTAAAAAGATGTATGATACTTAATATTTTGATACATTTAGAGGATTGTAAAAGAATTCTTTAACAATGATATCAAAAAAGAGGTTTCAAAAAGTAAAAATTCGAAATTAGGTTTGCTTTGTTATCTCGTAACTCGCGATTTTCGGTTTATTTAACCAGAACGGTAACTGCAAGTGAGAAATTAGAGGAGGAAACGAACTCATAAAAGTAATCTGTTAAATAGCCATTGCGTAATGTTTTTATCTCTTTTTCATCTCTTTCATCTCACTCCATCTCTCTCAGACTCTCTGCTCTTTTTTTTCGCCTCAGTTACAGCTCGTTTGTGCTCGACCTACCACAATATCGCACTCCATCTTCTTTTATCGCTTCACCTCCTCATCCGTTTCTCTCTCTCTCTCCTACCAATGTCGCACGCGCCCATGTCCACGCATTATAAATCTTTCCAAATATCTCGAGTTCCTTATTCAATCCGCGACAACCGCTTTCCATTGGCTGTTCGCTCGTGCCACTGTCTGGATGATTGTGTGACCAATACATTTGGCCTCGTTCATTCATTCATACGTCTATATATTCTGATGGTCGAACGTAAACTTGTCATCTGTTATTTACTTACCGTTGGAAGTAGTTCCAACAGTTTGTGACGTTTTAATCCCGATTTAATGTCATATGCCGACTGAAGAAAGATGAAGAGAGAAGAGTACCCACAGGAGAACCCTTATTTTTATTATTTTGTAAATGTATATTAAGGGCATGTGGTAATTATCATAAAAGTAAAAGTTTCCTAAACTTTACGCCTAATTTTAGCGAAAAATATTTATTATTGTTAATTTAGAGTTGGGGTTAACTATAATTACTCTTATAGTAAAGTATCGCATGCCGTTAATGATTCAAAATTCTAATGGACCTTTGTCTGTATTTTTTCTCACAGATAATTGTGAGGTAGGGTGTTTGTCTGACCACATAACGCTACTTTACTACTGCATCGCCACTGTGTGCATCAATCTTAATATAATTCTTTATTTATATCTTTCTATGAATCTATTACAAACACGTCTGGTCTTAAGATGGATTTATTTAGGTAAATCAAGAATTTAAATGAATATATGTTTGACTAAGAAGAGCAAATTTATAACCGTGAAATAATGGGCATTTAAATAGTAAACGTGAGATAATATTATCTCATTGTTTAATTGCCTATTTAAATACATTATTATACTTCTGGAACAATATATTTTATTCAATTGATTTTGTAAACACTTTCACTTGTAATTTATGTCTGTCAAGAATTTATGTATTACATATAAAAATCATATTACATCAGGTGAATAATTTTATTATGGATTATCGCACCTAATCTTTCTTTGAAATTTTAAGAGTGTTTATATTTATTAATATGTTAAAAAGTGCTTTAGTAACAGTAATGTAGTAACTTATTTTTTATATAGTAATAAAGAGAAACTTCTACTTTGATTTTAGAGTATATGTTATATTAGGCAAAATACATATAATATTTGATTATAGGATTAAAAAGTTAAAATTTAATTTAATTTTTAATGTAATGTATGTTGCAATAATTATCTTCTGGCTTCTTGCAATTATATTTAATGAGATCGCTCCTTGATGAAAGCTCTTGTAAATCGCGTTCATCTTCCATAAACTCGGAAAATGTAAATATATTTTTCTTAACGCAGAATATATTTTTTCTAACATATTTGAAAATATAAAAAAGTAATATTTTTTGGTGATATTAATAATTCATAGGATTCATAATTCAAACAAATACACTAAAATTTATATACTCTAGAATTCAAAAGAACTTAACGGAATTTAAATATTTGTAAGAAATCAGAAGATTTTAGAAATTATATATAAAATTATTTAGTATTTTCAATGTAAAAAATTGTCTCTATGACATAATTATTAAACATAATTATTAAAAAAATATAAACGGTCCAAAAGATTTTTTTTGGCTCAAAATTATATTATAAATTATCATAGTCACAGAAATATATACATATAAAGAGGATAAGCCTGTAATTAATTTACGAGCCTTATCTATTCGCAATATTTACTATACTTTCGTAAATGCAGCAAGTTATTAAATTCAAATTAACTCGAGTTTATTTATATATATAGTGTTACATTGTAACACTTTGTGCTATTATATAATTACCCTGCAGATTGTCAATGTAATCATAAATCATTAATATTCAAAACAAATATAATAATAAATAAAAAGAACGTCAGTTTCCTTATCTTTTTCTTATTGATATGAGCATTACTTTTTCACTAATTACATTTCTTATCAAATGAGGAAATGTGCTAATAACTCAATTTATTCTGTAATTTAATTTTGTCATATATTATATCATTCGACTTATATTGTAAAACACTCTTGATTATTAATTTATTCGAGCAGTAGCCAGATAAAATATTCAATTGAGTTTTTACGCACACTAATGATGGAACATCAATTAATTATGATAATTATGAGCATTAATTATAGTAAGTTGAATACAAATTATCTACATTCAAATCTTTTACAACTCTGTAGGTTTAATATAAATTTAAAGGCTGGTACATCAGTGAAATTGAAATTATAAAACAAATTATACTAAAATCCTTTCTTAAAAAATAGATGACCTGTCGAGTGTCCGTAGTTTATTCGTAATCTGATTGGTTGAGAGATGGTCACGTGGGATCGTCACAAGTGCATAACGTGAAGTAATTATATAGGCGCGCGAAGCGCGGTGTGATGTTCTAGTTTTTTTAAAATTGAAAATATAGTATTTTCCAAAATTTTCGATAAACATAGAGAAACAAAAATGAAAATCCTGATATATTTCAAACATATATAGTATATATGGATCTGCATTAGGTTATAGGTTATAGGCTATAAGCTATATATATATATTAGGCAGATTGGTTAAAACTTATAGGTTTTAACCTACTGAATGCCTATAGGCATACAGTAGGTTGACTCGCACTACTGGGCAGCTCAAGGCTGCCCGCTCGGTCACATTCCAAGTTTGAACGACCAGCTCTCTCTTTCTCTTTTTCTCTCTCTCCCTCCCTCCTTCTCTCCCTCCCCTCTCAATCTCTCTCACCTTCTCTCTCCTTTTATCTACAATGTTCAGACTTCCAAGCTCACATTCTGGGCCCCACAATTATTGCAGCAATATTAATTTACATAATTCGAATTTATTTATCTTACAATTATAATAGTATATTCAAAAATATTTAATATGAAGCTTTTCAAAAATTCGAGCTACCCTAAAATTTCGAAAAGTTCGAGAAGCAAAAGTTGAGCTACTGAAAAGTTGAGCTATCGTAAAATATGAAGTAAGGGAAGGATAAAATAATTTTTTAATTCGCCTGATTCGATCCAGGAATCTTCTGCATATTCCATTAGCATGCAGAGGCTTAAAAGATTCAAATTTTCCTCGAAATTTTCAAATGGCTTGCTTATTAAATTGAGTGGATACGATAATCTATATATAGTTCTTTGTAAAGTTCTTTTCCTCCACTGTGAACTACACATTTTGCTTTTTCTTTTTGAACATCTTCTTTCTTTCTTTCTCCGCGCTCTCAGAGAGACTCCTTCACTATCCGTATTATGAAGAGCTCTGGTAAATTCCAGCGGGTACTCTCATCAGCAGCTGTCGTCTCTACTTGTTGAATCGACGTAACCCCTCATTCTGCATATGCTTACCTATCTACTTTTTAAATCCCCCCCCCCCTCTCTCTACTGACTCTAGTTCATTCTATTAAAGTACTTCCTCTACATTTTTTCAACAAAAATATCGATTTATTTTATATTTAGAGGAACCATTTATTATACAACAGCTGAAAATATGAAAATACATTACTTGCAATTACTGCAAGCATTATAAAATCACATAATGTTATTACAATTTAAACTCATGCACAGTCATTTCGAAATCACCTGCAATCACTATAAACATTCGAAAATTACTGAAATCGATCAGAAATCATTGGCAATCGTTTTAATCAATATTGAAATCATATTCACTTTGTATCAGTAAACACTGTAATCACCTGACACCATTAGAAATCATTTTGTAATCACCTGCATTCACTGTAGTCACATCCGATATCTGCAATCACTCCGAAATCATTTGAAATTATTCTGAAATATTCTGCAGTCATTCAAAAATCACCCGCAGCCACTCGAGAACCACCTGCAATTACTGTAATTACCTGAAATCACTTGAAATGATCCTAAATTCAAATCTAACTTCAAAATTCAATCGTTATATATGATTTTTTTACCAGTATATCCCGGTTTTTTACCGACCAAATATTTTTTCTCAGTTTTCGATTGAAAAAATACAAAGTAAAGACGAAAAAATCTTATGAAAAAAAATTTTGAAGTTAGTATCGGCCCTAGAATACAAAAATTTGTAAACTTCATTATACAATTAATGGCTTGAAATGGTCCTGAAAGATTTTATTTTCCTGCAATAAGATCCACTTTTCTTCCACTTGGTATAAATATTTGTCATTCATTCATTGTGGAGAATATTTTCATTTTATTTTGAAAGAAATTTTACTCCTAAATGAAATTCCGTGAGTTTTTCCGGTTTTTCCCAGGTCGAATATAATTATCGGGTTTTTTTCTGGTTTCCCGGTCCGCTGGACAACTTGTAATTTTAATATCTTTGAAAAATCCTTTCTATAACTTATTATAGTTTACAG
The DNA here is from genome assembly GCA_900474325.1 of Synergus umbraculus. Taxonomy (NCBI): domain Eukaryota; kingdom Metazoa; phylum Arthropoda; class Insecta; order Hymenoptera; family Cynipidae; genus Synergus; species Synergus umbraculus. The sequence continues at coordinate 262,359 of UCOK01018761.1, read as the reverse complement.
GGTTCTCTCGCTTAATTAACTAATAAATATTTTCTATGATTGCTGATTTTATTTGATCCACATAGATATACATATAGCCTTTTGCTCTTCAGATTGATGATCAGGTGTGTGTGGACTCTCATGGATTGTGGAATGAGCAGAGCAGGGGGACATCGGTGGCACACTTTAATCGCCGGTACTGACTCACAATCACAGGCCATGCAAGAGCAACAAGGCAACGACACACTTTAGCGAATATAGTCAGTTCGCCACTCCCACTATCTCATTGGGAGGGCGATTCTCAGTTGGAGTTACTCACATCTTCTTCTTACTTCACCCTTTTTTTATTCTCCTTTGTCTATTTTGCCAATTCAGCAGGTGGCCACAAGATATACGAGACTTTAGTCACAAAACATAAAACCAAGTCTCTGGGTCAAGATCAATTGCTGGTTCAACTTCCCTACTTTTCCTCCAACTTCCTTAAATAATTCTTCAATGGCCATTCACTATATCTTTCATTTATTTCTTATATACCTTTTTACCATTATAGGTGAAATGAAAATTTTATCTCTCTCACTCTCAAACGAACAAGAATCAAGTGTATCATTTACCTTTGTTTAACTTGAGTGGGAATCAATTTATTGTATTACAATATTTATTTCTAATCATGATCACTGAAGAAAGATTAGAAAATAAAGAAATAATCATATCCTTGTAAAAACCAATTTTTCTGTCCAAAAATGTCTGAGAGTTACTAGGTACCTTTTTTGAGCAAAACAGGTTTAGATCAGCTATTAAAAAATTGAAGCTACTAAATAATTTGAGATACTAAAAAATTCGAGATGCCTAAAATAGTTATAACAATAAAAAAATTATATTTGAATGAAATATTTTAAAAATTTATATATTAGTAGGGCTATACTTCGGAATATTTCGAGAGTTCGACTCATGGATCGATTTTTAGTCTCCGTTGGAAAGCAGAGAGACTTCGTGTTCATGGTTCATGCTGACCTATTTAGGCAACGCAAGGCCGCCGTCTGGCTTTGGCCTCTGCTCTTCTACACGTCCGCTTCAGTAAACACACAAATGTATGCATACGAAAGCTTGAATATATCACCATTTTAGGGAGATCATGAGAAAAATCAACAGGAAACAAATTCGACTATTTATCTCTTATCAACCATACAAGAGGCTTGTACTAAAGTTAAGATTACTCAAGTAGATATATTTTTCATGAATCAAAAACTTTTTCATGCATTTGCCCTTTCTATGCAAATAAGATTATTAAGTTGATTACAAATATGACATTTTATAATTAAGTTCTAAATATTAATTACATATTGAAGTAGAAGTTTAAAAACTTTTAGTAGCTCGACAATTTTCTGCTTACTGGGAAATTTCTAATGGATCTGGTAACTTAAACTTTCTCTGTAAAACAAAATAAATCAGTCGGAATAGAATATTTTTCACAGCAAATGAAGCAATGAAGCATATAAAGCTTAATTAGTCAAAAAAAACTTTAGAGCTTCTCATCTTGCTTATGGTTTCTCAGGCATTTTTGCTCACGCAGATTTCGCCTTCAGATCCGGAAATACGCGCAGAGGAAGACTAGCTCTAACATATCAGGTCTGGTACGAAAATAAGGCTGTTTTCATCGGCGCGTCGCGGTGGCGACGACGATGAAGTTTTAGGATTTCAGGCGCGCCGATCGTCCTTGAAGGGAAAGAGTTTGCTGGATTCAAAAAAGCTTCAATGAGGTTCCAAAGTCTTAATTATAAAATAGTTGATTAAATTGTGTAAATAATACTTTCAAAAATCAGGAAAATTGTCTTGAAACGACGGAGAATTCACTGTAAAAACTTTTCATTAAATTAGTGTACGTAATGTAGTAAAAATGTCAAAAATGTAGTAAAATTCATCAAGTTTAGACAATTCGTAACATACTCTTGCATTGGACTGCATTAATTACTCTTATAAATATACAACCTTATTAATAATTCACTGGCACAAATGCAGATAATTAATGAATCCAGATCAGTCCCTGCTTGATCCTAAATTTATTATGAACTTCTTATTCTGTTATTGAGAAATAGTTTGCCTTAATGTAAAGAGAAATGAATTTTTGCATGAAAAATGAATAAAAGTGTGTAGATTAATCATAAGACGCGACAGATGTGCACTTGACCTTCGGGAGCACATTACTCTTGGCATCATCGTGTTCTCTATATGAAAATTGAAGGTCGGCCACGCTATGCACTTTCGATCGCACCCCGGAAGGGCATGTCGTTGCAGGTATGTATAGGTCATCCATTTCGTACTTGATGGTTGATGCACGCAACGAATTCGTGTCTAAAAGAGAACCGAGTTCGATCGACTGAACTCGGGCTGACCACTGACGGAATTGTTCTACTGACCGTACAACAACCCCAATCGTAAATTCTTAATAGCCATTCTCTTCTTTCAATCGATTTTATATCTGTCTCCAATAAGTAGATGCACTTATTTTGTCATTTTATTACTGTCACCATTGCGTGAATTTAAATGATCAACCAATTCATAAAAGAATAGTAAAAGAATAAAGTTCAAAAAATTGAATGCGTTCTCAAAAATATTTGATTAGAGAGCAACTTCAATTTTATATTATTTTTTGGAATTACCTTCGTCATGACTATTTACTAATTATACAATTCGATTGTTTAAATCAAATAAATAAACGGTTTCAATTCTCTAAAATTCCATAAACTCATTTAAATTCTTTGAAATTTATGAAATTTCTTGATATCGTGTTTAAACTATTATAAAACTTCTTGAAATTCTATTAACTCTGTTTAAATCCTATCAAATCTCAAATAAATTACTCGATATTTCTAAAAAATGCATGAAACCTTTCTGAAATCGTACAAATCGGGTAATTTAAATCCTACGCAACGACCAGGAGTAATTACGTTTTACGTTTTTTCGTAACCTTAAGAAAATATATTTCCAACGAGAAAAAATTATGAGGATCAAAAAAGTCTTAGGTAATTTCGAGGGAGGTAAGTAAATCTTTACTGTAGCCTAAATGGAGGGGAAGGGGCAATGATCTCAAACATGCTTACGTAATATTTGAACTTGAAATCCCTCGAAATTCCTGAAAATTCCAAGAAATATTTTTATATATCTATATTTATATATCCCATGACATTCCTTGAAATCTCTTGGACATCCCTACTTTTTAAATTCTTTGAAATTGTAATCTTGAACTTGTAATCCGAATACGAATTCATCAATTAGAATCAATTTGAACTTTCAGTAGGAATGATTCTAGTCAATCCGAATGATTCCGAAAAATTCGGATTACAAGTTCGAATTGATTTTGAATGGGCCTCTGATTAATTCCGATTGAAAACTTCTTTTGGATCAGATAGAAGTGAAACTGGTTCGGATACAAAATCCGGAATGATTCGGAAAATGTCGAATTGGTTCAGAATGAATTTCCACCCGAAGCTTTCGCTAGGGAACCGACGTGCAGAGCAGAATGGACTGCAGTGCGGGACTGCGGCGTTACATCTGCCGAAGTAATGTGGCGTCGAAGTGGAAGCCAGCGGCCACCCAACTTTCCGCAGAGGCCTGAAAGCAGCACCAGTTTAGTTTTCCAAAAGTGTAGAGCGTGTAGACTGTAGAGAGAAGGAGAATACAACAGAAAGGAACGCGACCCATACAAATGGACAAGGAGTGAGTGAGACAACCCTATAGAGCCACGTGGTTTTCCGTCAACGCTCTCTCATTGTCATGGCAGGAAGGGGAGTAGAGCTCTGGTGGCTGTGGCGGTCGAAACGAAACTTTTTGACGTTTTTCCGCGTGGTTCCATATTCCTCACTCTTGGAATATGGACATACGTCAGCCACGTGTGTGGGGAATACGCCAAGCCCTGTTCTGACCGCCCATTGGTCGGACGCTTGGTCCAATCGGATACAAGAAAGGGGAATTGATGCTGTGGAAGAGGACCGGAGAGGTGGTTCAACGGTAGGGGAAACAGCGCTTCCTGAGGGATGAGGGTGAGGGGTGAGGGATGAGGGATGAGGGAGTTGGAGCGGCAGAGGCAGTGCCGTAGAATAGGGAAATCGAGATCCTGGTTGAGGATGAAAAGAATCGCAGATACTGCCTTGCTCGGAAAGGTGGAATCTTCTCATCACGAGAGAGCTCGCTTCTTTTTTATTTAAGGTTGTTGTTAACTTTTTAATTAAGTGGTAATTGCTAACAATCCTGAATTCCTGCTACTCGTACTGATAAAATACTTGATTTATCAAATCTATTTCATGAGTACCAATCCAAAAATACTGCAACAACTTGACCCCTTGTAGTTGTTGCTGTTATGGATATCTATATTGTCTAGTTGTTTCAGTTTATTTGAGAGGGTATTTCAATCATGCCCTCAGGATTTTGCTTGCTTTACAACTTTGAACGGGATATCTTGTTGCTTGTTATGTTACATATCTTAAAGATACGCGTCAACTTATTGTTATTAGCAACGTAAGCTGCATCAGCTGGTCGATCACTATCAAGCGATTTCATTAAAGGAATTTTATTTGTCAAGAATTATTTGTATGCAAAAGCTGAGGTAAAAAAAAAGAAATAAAAAGAGCTTGAAAAATGATTGACATGTTTCTGTTGCTCCACTTAATCCCAAAAATGCATTGACATCAGTCCATCTTCCTCCACCTTAACTCCATCTTCCTGATGCAGCGCACCTGTCCTGATCGATTTATCACCTTGAATCCCTCGGTGTATTGTCGAGTCGATAAAGGAGTTTGCTGCTTTAATCGTGTCAAAGTTTTCCATGGGACTTTCGTGCATCAGACGCTCATCCTACGTCCCCCGTACACTGTCCATATTCCAATCCTCGTCAGTCATCATGTGATATAGCTGCGTTGGATGGTCCAACTCCTTCCTTTTCCTTTTCCCTCCCTTTTTGCCTCATCCTCCCACGTTCCTCTTTCATTCTCTTCCTCACCTTCTTCTTCTCCTCTTCGTTGCCGGTTGCCTCCCCACCTTTATCGGTTTCCATCTTCCTACCAGTATTCCACCCTTGTGTGCCGGAATAGCGAGTTACCTCCACACTCAGAAACTCCTCTGCGCTTATGTGCAGGGGTAGAACAGGACGAGGACGAGATGGAAGGACGAAGGTAGTTGCCTTGTCTCGAATCCCCACCACTCGCTTCCCAATTTAGACTCACTCCCCTCGATGTGAGGCGGTAAGATACTATGGAGGTGGAAGTGAACAGAGGAACGAGTAGAGTGAGAGAGTGAGAGAGTAAGAGAGTGAGAGAATGAGGGAGTGAGGGAGTGAGAGGGTAAATGATCTAGAGAGGAAAAGAGAGGAGAGTGATCAAACCTGTGGGTGGAAGTAGGAGAGAGATGGAGGAATGAGAGAAGGCATGGTCGACTGATAAAGGAAGGGGGTGGAAGTGAGATGCGGGAGAAAGAGAGGGACGAAACCAACTTCAACTTCAGCTCCCTTTCTCACTCATTTCGCAGAGTTCATCTCCCTCTCTCTGGGATATCTCGCCGAGAATATTATAGAAAGGACGAGCGAGAGAGATGAACCTCAAACAGAGAAGACCCAGTACTAGTGGTAGTGGTACGCCTGACTTCGCCAACGACAGCTCTTCTACGAAAGCCGTTGGATTATTATATTACGGCGAGAGAGATAAAGGTTTTTGAGTTTTTCATCTGCAACCCCGGATGATGAAGGCGAAAATAGTTCACAAGAACGACTAAACCGCCATCAAATTCCGAAATTAAATCCATTTCGGAATTTTAATGAAGCTTTTGCATAGTGAAAATACGATGTTTTTTGAACATCTGAGTTGGTACTTTATTCTGAGAACAGGATTTTCATAACCAAAGTTAGAGACTGCAAAAGCAACCTGGAGGAAACACGAAGCAAGAACCGATAAAGGATCCCTCTGTATAATCATTGGGGAACGGAATCGAGTGAACCTCTATTCGAGTCTGCCGCTTCTCCCTTCAAAGCGTCCTTTGTTCCGTCATCTGACGTCCCTCGGGTCTTCACGTTCTACGGGTTCCCTCTACCCAGTGACGTAACGATCCCAAATCCATAGTCAGACCCTATGTAGTGAACGGCGTCCGTTTCCCGTCCGGAACAGGATCTTTTAATCTGGTACCCAATAGGTCGGCTATATTAACGTTCAGCAGAATTCATAATATCTAATGATGGTCATGTCAGCGTTCATCAGAAGATGTCTTCTTCTGTGGAAAAGATGTATTTTCTGCGCAGATGTTTCCTTACACAATTTCTTGCGATTTCACTGAATTTTAGATACACTCAAACCTGAATTTACTTCTCTGGATGAGGAGAATTGAGACGTCGAGAGAAACGCTTTTTCCCACACCTCCAGACCTATAGACGTTTACTTGAAGCTCGGGGCCCCGTATCATTGATACGACTGATACGGCGGTAGCTATGCCCCTGAGGGAATTAGAAGAGATTCACCAGAGATTTTAAGGGATTTGTGGGACTGCATGGGCCTGAAAAGGGTCTGGCCAGTTTTCCATACTTTTGATGTGGCTGTAACCGGGCATACTGGCAAGGCCCACACTAGTACTATATAAAGATTTCAAGGGATTGTTTGGGATTTCACGGGGGTTAAAAGAAAGGGAGTTAAAGTCTTTTCTCAATAAAATTCCCATACTGTGAAATCCACAAAATAAATGGTTTATATACTAATTTAAAAACATGATGAGTCTACTAAAAATATTAAATTCCCTTCAAAGATATAGACGATGTAACGAATATCGCTCCCGGTTATTGTTTTCGAAGAAGCATTTGTGACTCTTTCAGGTCAATGCCTGGGAACACATCCGCGAATGCATTTACTATTCCGAAGTACCTGAGAGTACGTAGTGATAGTGCATAATTAAAACTTACAGAAAACATAATAACTACACAATTAAAAGGCATTGCGCTCTCCGACGATGAAGAGAATCAGTTGGGGTGGATGATGGGGAGGAAAAATGATGTAAAAATAACAAATTGAAAGCAGCGTCACGGGGTTGGGTGATGCGAGAGAAAGAGAGAGACCTGCCTAAAAGAATGGGACGGAAAAGCAGAAATGTATGAGAGATAAAGAGGCAGAGGAGTAGGGGTTGAGAGAGCAAGAGAGAAAGAGAGACAGAGCGACAGAGAGAGCATCACAAATATACGAAGGGTGGGTCAAAGGGTGATATTGCAGCAGGGGAGGTAAATGTGGTGGGGTGCAAACTGTGGAGGGGATGTGCAGGGGAACGACTCCGTAACGTAAACTCGCCTGTGTGTATAACATACCATGCATGTGTGTATAATGCACATTTGTGGATATGTGTATATGTGTGGATGTGTATGCATGTGTATACGTAAACGTGTATGTGAGCATACCTACGACAGGAGCAATGCTCGATCGTGTTACGTGGAAATTCAGTTTACCCATCAGTGTGACTTCGCATCTGTGGAAGTGCACAAAACATGTCTGTGCATGTCCGTGGGTCCCTATTTCGCATTATGTGCATGTGTGAGATTGTGATGAGCGGCAGGAGGTCCAGAATCTCTTGGCATGTATGAGTGCTTTGAACGTTTGCTATGAGCGTCTCTATATATGTGCACGATTGTTGGTGTTGTGTATGTGTGTGACTTTCACTCTATATATATTATTGCACATACACATACACAGTGCAGATGCACGCACACATAAAGACGATTGCAGCATAAAGGGTGAGAACGTATTTTGCGCGGAGCATTGCACCAACACACGAATGGATTTTCGTCAGCGAAGGCATATCATGTACAGTTATAGACATTACATAAGTAAAATATCATGATATGAGCATTAGGCACACGTTGCGTTTTTCGGATGTATATACGTTAGAATAAAAAGCTCTCACAATATGAGTCGCAAATGTTTTCCAATACTTCTGTTACGCGGTGTTTAGGTATGCTTAAATATCCTTTTTATATCGTGGTTTTGTGGCTGGAGTCTGGATATTGAGCCGCATAATACACACTTTCCTCCCTCTGTTAATTGACTTCGACGGTGGTTTCTGATTCCACTAATTGGTTACTCTATACCTCATCGTCAAATTGCTTCAAAAGCGAATGCAAGTTTCCACTGTTAATTTTTCCTTTTGAATTGCACAAAAATGAATATGAGTATTCGAGTGTAATTGAGGTTGATGCGAGGGAATACAGATCGGCATTATACGAGTGCATCTAAGGTGAATGTTAAAAAATATTTATAATAATTGTTTGTGTGGAAATTTGTTCAGAGACTTGTCAAACTGTTATGTACATACATCTATTTTAGAATACGCTAAAAAAGAGCAAATGCCAAGAAAAAATGTTGGCAATTGTGCTAAAATCTTTGGACATGGAAGTTTCTGTCTGGAGTAAGGGAGCAAAATGGGCGCAATTTATACTAATTGCCTGGAATCCTGTACGTGAATCTATTACATAAACCAGCTTCACTTCCATCTAACTCGTTTGAGTGGAATGACAGCGAGGGATAAGTATGATTTGATTCGAATACACGCAATACACGACCACCTGAATCGGATGTGTATCACAAGACTCACAATGAGATATGCCACGCGCCAGGTCTGCCTATATGTGTCTGACCAAGCATGTAATCGGCTCGCCGAAGCGGACTTTTTCCACTGTGGGAAGGTAAAGAAAGGCCGCCTCTATTAATACCTAATCTGTCAAGTGAAGCTGTCCCATATTATGCATTTCTCTAAATTAAACATTCAGGGGAATTCCTTTTGTATTTTATAAGTTGGAGGTAAAGGTAAATGGATAGAATATAGATTGGTTTCAAAAATGGTCATTTTGCGAAAAAAGATTTGGAAAACGAGGTTGAAAGAGGAATTACATCGCACATATATTTCTTCAAATTGCTAAGTACTATTCAGAAATGGTTAGCGATAAGTTGATAGTGATTTCGCTAAGTCGCAACCACGACTACAGTCGCAAGTATATAGTTTTCTTTTTTGCTGTGACAGTATTCGCTTGCTTTGTCTCATGCCTCTCCCCTCCTTCTCGCCATTGCGAACCTCTTCTACCTTATTCGCAAATGCTTCTACCACCACCTCTACTCTATCATTATTCCCTACCTCCTTCACTTCATCCCCAACTCCAACCCCGACTCAATCCACCAACTCAACCCCGCCCTCGAAGCTTCATTGTGTACCCCAACCCATCGAAAGCATAAAATTAAAATCTGTCATATTCATCAGTACACTGTCTTCTCCTGTTCTACTCCTTCGATGCATTCAGCCACCCCTGATCTTTTTTCTAGTATATCGTGGATGGAAAAACCTCAGGACTGTTTTGCGGAAAAATTGGTTTTGCAAACTGCGTTTATCGAAAACGATAAACGCTCTTTCTCTTCTTCCATTTGAAAAAAGAGTGTGAACTGGGGGTTGGAAAAAAAGGTTTTAAAATATGAAAATTGAGGCAAGCATAAATCGAATTTACAAAATAATGTGGATAAAGTTATTTTTGTGTATAAAGTATAGTCAAAACAAAACTCCCTTGTTTTCATATCATATTATTTATATACTTTTATAAGTGATCGATATTTTTAGCGCTCCAGCTTCTCTTGTAGAATTTTTATGGACCTGAAAAAATATGTATAAGGTTCCTTCATTTATATTGTAATCTACTCTTTCCTATCTCGTTCTTATGCATCGAATCCACGCGGCTCCATGAGTTTTCTCTTTCGTTTCGAAGCTTCCTTCTGTTGTGAGGCCCTCGACTCATTCAACACCCTCTCTTTATATTAGTGCTGGTCTACTCTCTTTAGTAATACCTCATTTCGGCTCTCTTTTCCACTTCTTCCTTCTAGTATGCAATCCTTCCCTTTATCTTTCTTTTTTGCAGTTCTGTCGTTAAACTTCCCAATTATTCTTTAATCTCTTGCCTTTCATCGTTTCTTTGATCTATTTTCTTTTCCGATTCTTGGACTTTCACATGTTTCAGAATTTCCGATATAGCAATATTTCATTGATACCAACCTTGAAACTTTTTCTTAATTTTTTTAATTTCCTTAATACTTCTCGAAAATCCTTAAATTCTTTAAAGTTCTTTCACAATCCTTTAAAATTCTTTAATATCATTTAAAATCTCTTGAAATACTTAAAAATTTTTAATTACTCTAAAATCAAATAATGAATCAAGAATAGCTTTTTAATCCTAAAGGATTATTGACCAATTTCACCTTATAAGTGGGGTATTTACCATAATAGGAACTTGATGCACCTTATCAGTTTTCCAGATCAGAACCACATAATAGGGATAACTGATCAGGACCCCGTTAAAACCCGATCTAAATTTCTGCACGAGTCGTCGAAATCAATCGCGAATACAGGACATCCCAGATTCCTGAATTCGAAATATTCGAAATAATGCTTTTCGGATTTTTAAGAGACCAGTTTCAATTAACGAGTTTGGAAAAGTGATTTGGAATTTTTAATATGATCAACAGAAGCGTGAAAATTTTGCTACCTCATCATTATTGACCTCAATTTAGGAAACAAAAGCTCGCATTCTAAAATTCAAAGCGAATACAGAACGAAATATGGAGCGGGTTTATTAGTCCCGGTAAAACGGGAATGTAGAAATGGGACAATTGCCGTCGCCACAAGGCACACAAACACGCTATTTATCTGCGATAATAATGAATTGGTTCGTCATCAGGGATGCCTATGATTTTCCCACTGCTCTGCTAGTTGACCCCTTTAGGATTTTCTGTCATAATATGAGTAAATTATCAGGAAATAACAATGACACTGACACGGCGTAAAGTACATGTAAACGTCAAATGTTCAAACATATAAAGGAAAAGTCTCCTAAATGCATCCAGGCATTATCAAGAATTAATTATAATTAACGTTCATCGCTATTATACATCCTTCATTCTCGAGTTAATTTTTATTTTAATAGAATGTGTTGCTAAAAGGGATTTTGCTGACAGAGGATGAATTGTGCTATCTGTACTGATGGAAAATCAGTGAACCATTGATTAACCCTGGCACCAATTCCGCCCAAGGCAAATGATAAGAGGCATGAAGGATTTATGTGTGTGTTTTGAGTTTCAGAGTGCAATTTTCCATTGGGATGTTCTTCATATTTCATTGCATTTGACATTTACATTAAATGACACTTTTCAATTTGATGAGTGATTTGAAAATTTCGAAGGATCATGAAAAATAATTGGTGATAATCGTTTGGCATTTTGGTCATTTTAAAAAGTATTTCAGAAGATTTAAAAAAAAACTATGTGGGTCTAAAAAATTTCAAAATATTTCAAGATATTTTTTAAAAGATTTAAAAATTTTTTTTCAAAGATTATACAAACAATTTCAGAGGAATTATAATTCCTCTGAATCTTTGCAAACTTGCTATATTTTTTAAGTTTTTTTTTTGTTCTTTTCAAAGAGTATGAAATTTATTAAAATTTTATTTTATTAATTTATTTTAATTTTTAACTTTTATATTTTCTCTCGGCTTAAAAAAGTGAAATTTATAGTTTTCGTTATAGTAAAGCACATAATCATGAGAATCGCACAAACAGCTTTTGTATGTGTGCTAAATCATCTACACACACGTAAAATTATAGGTAAATTTACGTATGGTAGTGATAGAAGCAATAGTTGTTTTCGAACTCCCGACATAGCTGCTTTGGTCACGAGCATAATGAATCTATTCCAGCGGGATGGTACAGGGGCTGTTTCATGTTCTCCGAACGTCCAATGGACGTTTTGCAATATATATAGAGAGCTGACGGAACGTCCGGTATGCTCCGGTCGAAATTATAGGAAGCGTTATGTCGCTCGGATGTTTTGAACTTATGCTAGGTAATGGACACCGCAGACGTGATTTACCCACCCCACAAAATAGAATAAGCATTGAAATTCTTGTATCCAGATTGCATGATGTTCCCTGAACCTGAAAATCTTGATAATTCCATGTATCGCACTTATATACTTCTCAGAATAAATAGACAATAGTTTCATTTTTATTTTCCTATAAAATTTTTCAATATCTCAATTTGAATAAAACTCTTTCGATTTGTATATTTACTTGCGCTCAAAGTCTCAAACCTTTCTGTCTCAACCATAATTTGTGATTCAATAAGCGATGAGTAGAAAAACCTTTCAATCTTTCCAATGCTGCTATCGTAATTGACATTTCAATTGTATGTACGATAGTTTCAAGGATGTTTTTACGCTGTTTGCTTTTAAAGCCTTTTGTAGTATTTTTATGATCGATATTTGAAAAAGAGAAAAAAAGAATAGACGTTGAACCTGGTATTTTCATTGTCAGATCGTGAGATGTGTTTATGCATTTGCATATATAGATTGTACAAATACAAAGAACACAAATGAAAATATAGGTATAGTGATACATTTAGGTATAGAGAAACGACCTCTTCTGTCGTCGATGAAATCGAAAGCGAAACAAATGTCCTATACCACGTGCCGATGCATCGCTGACCTACCCTATGTTTTCATACGCTGTTATCCACTCCACCCCACTTCACCACACCTCACCTCACCTCTTTCCTTTCCGTGTACGGTCACACAAATACGATCACGTCGCACAGAAGTTCCACGAGGTTCAATTGTAGTATTTGTCCGCGGTCTTTGAATGAACGTGCATTGCATCGCCGTAAATGAAAGGTCGATCTGGATATAAATAGATCGAGTGCTATTGTGAGATTGCTATAGATATATAGATATGTATACTAGCGAAAAATACAAGGTGCGTGCACCTGTACATAAATAACAGGTGTGCATAAGTTATTTCACTTCAAGTTGGCTTCTTTGCAAGGATATTACCTACAGATAAATATTAAATTTATAAGAGAAAGAGGGGATTTATACATTAATGAGATTCTTCCGCATTGATTTGCGACTTTAATTCATAAAAATAGAAGAGAGTTTTAACTTTGTGAATAATTTAAAGAATATCTTTTCAATAAAATTAAAGTGATTTAATTTTTCTTTTTGTTCAGTAAAGTGAATTAAAGGCGTTTAGTTTTTTCTCTCGAAAAACTTGTATAGGATCACTCTCCAAATTTTAATTTCTTTTACAGTTTTGACTTTCTATTTGATACTTTTAGACTTCCTGATAATATTTGGAAATAATTTTATTATTCAGATGGAAAGCAAAATGGATTTTAATCATGCCTTCGAACCATCCTGTATATAGTAAACAAATTTTCATGAATATTCCTGAAATATTCTAATGAGAGTTCGGAAAATTCCAAAAAATGTTCCAGGAATTTTCATGGAAAATTGTGTTATTCAATTTCAAAGAATATTGTCCGGAAAATTTACACCGTTTTATTTTAACTAATATATTAAATAAAAAAATTGGAATTTTCTTGAAAATTAGTAAAAATTTTCACTAAAGTAAATTAGTGACTCACTTTTCACTAATTCAGATTTAGAGAGCACTTATAAAGCAATAAAGATGTTTGTAATTATATTTTTTCGCAATATAGTCTCATTTAAACAATTTTTTTAAAATAGCCTTTGCAAGTAAGATATTCCTAGCCGCTAAAATATATATTATCCAATATTGACCAAGAAAGCTAAATAATGTGTGTTCTAAACTCGGTCGATACCAGCGCAGGAAGCCCTATACAGACTCAAAGGACCGAATCGATTCTGATATTTAACGAGACTGTAGACGAGGTCAGGGTCGAGCCCAAGGACATTAGACTCAACCCCCTTAATTCATGGATTTCACCCTTGTGCAATCGTAAAATAACTTCTTTATTCGCACAAAAACCACTCACTTTATACAGAATTAATTTCCCAGGATTCATTCATCCGGAAATTTTTTTGCTATTCATCTTGAGAAAAAAGCGATTTTCTATTTATATAAAAAATTATAATTTCAAAAGGCGTCAATCGTTCACTTATAACTAATCGAATTCATTATATCTTTTGCAATAAATTTCGTATTTAAAATTGAAATTCCAAAAAAAAAAACGTGTAAATCAGTTAGCATTATAGGCTTGGAACAATCTTTTTTAATTTGAGTTAATATGAATAAGTCTAGAAGCAAAAATCCTAGTATGAAATTTAACATAGATGAGCTTTGGAATTTCAAGTATGTATAAAGTGTATTAAGTTTAGGATACGCACTCTATTAAGATTCAGGTATTCGTGTATCCGAAGTTTAACTACATAGGAAATTCGGAAAGGGACGTGTATATTGAACTTCTATCTCAGTATTGAATATTCGCTTCGCATATACTGGTATAATGAGATTTTTTGAACTTCAGCTTCAACATTTCGGAATTTAATACTAATCTAATTACCATAAACCCAAGTTAAGCAACCTGGGTTTGAATTTAGGCCCGGAGGAAATTTTTTCCATGTCTTCGATGAGATAGGCTAAAGTTGAGTTAATTTTAAGTTTAAAGAAGTTAATTATGATTACAAGCTAGAATTTTTTAAACACCATTCCGATTTTTGTTACTTGATATTCCAATGAAAAAGCGGAAAATTTGTGTTCATTATAAAAATGAGAATTCAGAAATTCAAACATCCCCTACATAAGGAAGCAATTATTTGAAGATTCTCAATTTTAAATCCTTTTCCTTATCTATAAATATTTATATAAAATTTCACTTCGAATAACTGTTATGTAATGTTATAGAGGTTTACAGCATGCGCTACGTGAGCACCGGGAGGAAATAGCCAACGGCATAAAGTGGGCAGTAATGTTTGACGAGCGGACTAACCCTTTAATTGAGCAGAGCTTTACGTTTTTCAGACGTCATTAAAAACTAAAGGAACCGTCAGTATGCCTTTGGCTGCAAAAGACGATTAAAACTACCCGACCAAGTTCATTATAGTTAAAAATAAATATATACAAAATATATGATTCTTTTTTCACGATTTCAGTTAGTGAAAATCCCCTGAAAATCAGTGAGAAGTCACGTAAGTTTTCAGTAGTTCCAGTGACATTTATAAAAAATTTTAATGACTTTTCCTTGATTTCCAGTGGATTTTTCACTGATTGAAATCGTGACAAAAAAGGCTCTTAAAATCAGTGGAATTTGACTGAATCAGTGAAATTTTCTTGATTTTTCACTAATTCAACTTTAGTACTCACATTTAGAATATTAAAATATTATACATGAATCTTTTTTTTTTTTTTTGAAATTAAATATTAAAAACTAGATTTTTAATTTGCATCCGTTTTATATTAATATTTTCTAATAGTTATAGTGTATCTGCTACCTACTATACAGTAATCGAGCACAGAGTCTTCTCTTCTTTCTTTTTCCTTCTCTCGAGCGCGCCTTTCCCCTCTCTCTCATTCCCACGTGCTCAATTTCATTTTACCTCTCTTTCTCCTCTCGATTATCTTTTTCTCTCTCTCTACAGAGTCTTACAATCTTATATTTCCTCTCTTTCCATCCACCTCTCTCCACCTTTGTTCCTCTCTCCAACTTCTGTGTCCCGTTTTCCTTCATTAGGTGATATGACTTTACCATCCTTCTCCTTCAAGTGCCACCAACCCATATTCCCTTCTCTTTTCTGCTCACGACGTAATTCTCTCCTTCAGTGTAAATCTCAGATATTTTTTATTTTAAGATTTATTAAAAATAATGCAGAAAGTTAACAAGTCAATTTAACAAAGGTATTGTTAATTTAACAGATTTTATATACCTTCGAAGGATTTCAAAGGATTATAATATTATAAAGCATTTTCAACTATTCTACAAGACTGAAGAATTTTAAGAGATTACAAGCAAATCAAGATTTCATGGAATTTGTCAAAAGATTTTGAAGAATTTCCATCAATTTCTGGATAATATTAAAACCACATTTGCACCAACATGAAAATGAAAAGACTATAAAATTTGTGATAGTATCATCTTGATTCAATGCTAATTTTTTCGCGTACAGTGTGATGTTTCTTCTCCTTGGAACGTCTCTTAAAAGTAAAAAAAAAATGTTTAATTGCAGCGTGTTATACGTTTTGTTCACAGCTTTAAATTCCTGCGGGACCCACACAGCACTTCGAGCATTGTAGAAGTTTGGAATCAATTGAAACAGTTTATGCTGATTTACGGGACAGGTTAACCGAGCACGCTCGAAAATTGCACGCGCGATATTCGGTTTCGTTTTATTCTAGAAAATCCGCAGGACAAGCTGCCTGTGCTCGAAGTAATCCCCTTAAGTAATTGGGTTAAAGAGGGAAGAGACACGCGGTATTATGTACGAAAAGCCGCTACCCTGCCTGGTCTGCCAAACTGCAGTTTCATTCCCTATTCACTTTCACATTTTTCCATATTATACACGCCAATTTCAAGAGCAACGCACAAACTATTGGAATTTCACAAATCCACTTGTGCTCGTGTGTGTATGTATGTATTTTATATGTAGAAAGGTTTACGCTTTGCAACCGATATTCAATATTTTAATAAATGATTGGATGAACATTAAAATAGTCTGTATTCATGTATATTGTAGATCTAGCGTATTCAGAGAAGATGAATATATATATGTTCAAATGGCTCCATGTTCTGGTTTTAATTGATGAGGTTTGATTAATGCTCTCATCAGGGATATTGAAAACGTTGGGAATTGTAAATAAAACCCTTTAAAAAACATTTTTAAGGGGTTGAGTAATGAGTATGCACAATACATCTGAAGGTATCAATTTAATAGGGAACAAAATCATCCAATAATATATTTTTAACTGGCTCTCTTGTTTTCCGCTAATGATATAGATTTTCGTATGAAACGATATCCTGCTTTATAATGTGGTGATAACAATAATGATCGAAATAATTACAGATTTTTTTCATTTTTTTAATTATAGTTTTAGTAAGTTTTGGTTTAGTTTCTTGCACGTTCGCGGGAAATGGATCGATCCCGTTTGAATCCAGGGGTGCAACCAGAGCGCCCTCTTTGTTAGAACGAACCCCAAATCTGGCGTTCACCCCAAAGCAAGAGCCCCAAATAAACTTACTCACATCTTCGCTAGAACTACAATGTAATCAAAATTCAATGGGGGGAATACCCCATTGTTCTCTTGGCCACGTGGGTGGCCAGCCTGCGTGGCTAATAGACTCACAAATCGGCAAGGAAAGCGCCCTTATTCTTCTTTACGACAATTTTCTTAGGGTGGAATAACATATATTCATAAATTGGAAGATCTTTTTAAAAATTTAAGTTAAGTTCAATTTCATTCCATTTATTATACAGTTAGAAGCTTTTGGAATATATTTGGGTTCTATCCTGAAATAAAAAATACTATTGAGAAAAATAAATTTTAAATAATTACTTCTATATATCTCACAAAATATATGTACCAGCTTTTTAAATATAAAATATAGAAGTAAAAGTGTTGAAAAATAGTACTTATTTTTGTTTATTTTACCAAAAATATTCGTAGCTTTTCTGAAACGCAATTTCTTCTCCTTTTCGAAGAAAAAGTTACGTGAAATATTTATCCTAGTTCTGAGGGTGTCCAATTTTTTGGGAAACTGTCCATTTCCTCGATATTGCTGAATTTCCAAAAGCAATTTGGTTTGGAATTACGAAATTGAACCAAAAATGAAAATGACTAGAAGATCCCTTCAGTCATGGGTCTTAGGGTTGTTCTTTTGGTTCTCAGAGGGGTGAACCAGGATCGCAACCTCAGTTTCAAAGATACCGACCCCTCGCTTTTGCTTCTTATGAAGAAGGGGACGAAATACGAACTTAATTTTTATCAATGTAATGATTACGATACTAGTTTATTTTTGTCGGTAAAAATAAAAAATATCCTAAGACTTTATTTTTTTATATTTATATGTGTATAGTACATAATATTTTTTTTAAACTGTTGTGAATCTTAGAATTCATAGTTTATTGAGAATTTTCACTAGAGCAAATACCAAATACAAAATTGAAACTAGGTTGAGTTGCTCTTATGGTATAAAGTATCACATGCCCCTAAATTTTCATACTTTCTTTTCGAAAATTTCGCATTTATTTTCAATAATAAAAATTCCCAATATGAGACATGTTTCTTCCAAAATTCCATGTAGGTAATAAATTTCAAACTGACACAAGTCTAATAGATTGTCACATTGATAGAAAAGCTAACGAGACAAAAACACGCAATAAGCTCGCTTATTGCGTGTTTTTGTTGAGTAAAACTTCAAAGTGGAAAAAAAATTGTACATTATTAATATTACATTATACATTATTATTAATAATTTGTATGACATTTTTTAGATACTGAAAAACTTCTCGCTATTTCCTTCGAATTGCTAGAAAACTATCTGCGGATTTTAAAGCGATTTTTGAACAATAGAAATTATTCTTTTTAACATAGACGAAGTACGAAACGTTGAATATTAAAAAAATTGTTAGAAATTCATTTTTGAGACGTTATCCAGATCGAGATTGTTATATAAATACATACACATATATCTATATGATGGGGGACCACGAGTGCACCACGTTTCCAACAACGTAGTTCGAAAGCGGCTATACCACGACGCTCGGCACGGACTTGATGTTGTGCGATCGATACGGCCACCCCCTGTAGCTAGGCCGATTTTTTTCCGTTCGCCCGAAGCGCATGCGCAGTGGTACCATTCCCCTTACCGAACAGGGGTGCCTTCATTATAGCACCGCTCTCGGTTCTCTCTATATAGGACACGCACTTGCCACTGAATTGAATCTATCGAAATACGTATTTTCGAAAGCCGATTTTACTGATTTTTCAAGCAGCTTTTATAAAAATCGACAAAAATTATAAATTCCTGCTACTATAGGACTTTTATTATGATAATGTTAACATTACTGCATTATTTATCACTTTTTTAGTGACTGTTTCATCAATAGGAATATATAAAATACAAATAAATAAAAAAACAATTTCTAAAACAAAGGGCGGCTATTTTTTGGAAAATACATAATTAGTCTGATCTTTCAAACGCATAAAACTAATTTTCTTTGTAATTCGGTGTACGAAACGTGAATTGTGAAATTACAATACGGTTTGGTATTGTATATTTAATTCGCACATCAAATATTAACACCCCCTCCCTAAAATTCTATACAATTATTCTGCATAGGTGCTATATTTTGAATTATATCAGCAATGAGCTTAATCGTCCGGCAAGATTATTCGGAAACATTACGTGTGCAGTGTGTAGTGTGCATGGTCAGCCAACTATGTTTGCCGCATAGTCCTCTCAGTAGCTAGATTCAGTTTCCACGGCGAGTCTTATGTTTCATGCAAGATTGCAAGCCTGAAAATATCCTAAAGTAATAAAGTAATATTTTGAATAATTTAAATGCTTTTAGATTCAAACATGTCAGAACACAATTTTCCATTGTTCACTCATTTCATCAGTGGATCTATAGAGGCGAACCAACGGGGATTTAGATTCTGAGTATGTGAAGTCATATATTTAGGTGAAATCTGGTACCGATTATTGGATGGATTGAGGGAATGTTGGACAGGCTGACGGATGGACAGGTATGAATTGGATATAGCAACGAACCAGGATCAATTTTAGGGTTTTACTACCCCCTTGTCATCTTTCTTGATGAAGTTGCCTCTGGTATCATAGATCGATTGAATGATCTCAATACAATAATATAACATCTCACAACTTCGAGATGCGAGAATTGACACATTGCATTAAATACAATCGACAGCCCACCACTGACACCAAATCGCTCTCGATCCTCCAGTAATTCGAGCAATTGACGTAATTTGCACGTAATTATAGATATTGTTACGAAATATTTAACTCTAATCGTCCCATTATGAATTTACTCGACCATAAGTGATTTAATAATTAGATGAAGGATGGAAGCGCAAAATCGTATCATTTCCAGGTAACTACCCTCTGGGAGGAACAAAAAACTGTAACGTGTTTGAAATTTCTAAAAAAAATATAATAATAAAGATAAAAAGTACCGTCTAAAAAATAAAAAATTTAAATATATATTAATAAATTTAAAATGTAAGTATTTTTGGGAAAAAATGAGAGTAGTAATTCAGAGGTAAATTAAATTTCATAATTAGCAACCCAGATCTGTCGATAACAGAATGAGAAGAATTACAAGTCATATACAAAACGATTAAATGATTGATTACTTTTCCCGGTCCCGCAGGCCTAAATGAAAATGGAATTGAAAAATAACTTGCAAATATGATAATGATGATGTATCAAATTGTATCGGAAAATAGCAAAAATTCTTTTACATAGATAGGAATTGAATTAAAAAGATAATTAAACTATAAAAAATGGGATTAGAATTTTAGAAAATGTGAAGCAACAGACTTCATAATGAAAGCCATTTCCGTTCGCTAAAGAATTCATATAAGGATAGCCCGATCGATTCTCGACGAGATCCTCGGAAACTCGGGCATTTCGGGCTGTCTAATTAAAGCCCGCAGTCCTGCTACTGCGCAGGTAGACTATTCTCAAAACAAATAATATAAATAATATATATAATGATATTCAACGAACTCTCGGAACTCCATTTAAATCAGTCAACCATATTATCCCCTGCCCCTCGGAACACCCTCTATCCCTCGGAACTGCCCCTATTCTTCAAGACTCCCTATTTCCTCGGAACACCACTACCCCCTACAATGAACTTATTACTGTCGAAATTTTTTTTCTGTAGAAATACCTACAATTATATGTAAAGACTATATAATATGAACTTGCGAAATTATGAGACAAAAACTTGCAGATGTATTTTTAAGCAAATATTACGAAAACTTCGCCTTATACGCGATGTAGTGTTAGTGCATGATTACGATAAATACTCAAAGAAATGAGTCAGCCATGGAAGCTGTTATGACACAAAGATACCGCCGTTTGTTGAGTCAAGATTGCTATAATAAATTATAAAATCATCATAGCGACTCTATGTCGACAGTTCAGAACAGACAATATTTCTAAACTACGTCAATCGGTTGCTAAATAATCTTCAAATTAGTCCAAGAGTTAAAATTACTGTCAAAAAATTTGATGTAGGTTTAATTTCTACTTTATGTTAAATAATTCTCTTTTTTAATTACCATTAAATTTCAAAATTGAACAACTTTTAGAATGATTCCCAATATTTCAAAAAAATCTTACTTCCATGAATTTTTAGTCTTACTGTACGTAGAATACAAACTTAATTTTAATATATTAATTCTTTGAAATTCGACTTAATAGAGTTAATTTTTCTTTATCGACTAGTACAATTTCAAGTTTAAATCTAATTATTCATTTTGATTTACTTTTTTTTGATTTTACGACTCTTCTGAAGCTTTGGGAATCATTTTGTTAACAGAATAACTGAGTAAGATATGACGTCACATGGCCTACATGATAACCCCCGCCGCTACAATAGAAGCTGTTTCTTCTGACTTCTCGCTTTTAGTTCGGTCGGAAAGAAATACGAAACGTACCATCTCTGGTAGCAATACATATATTTTTCACAAAGACAGTAATTCTAATTTATAATTCTCTCATTTTAAATTTAAAAAAAATTACAATAGGGAGGGCACTCTTTTCTAAAATAGAAAAATGGCTTCAGATTGAAACAATGTTTAATATTAATATTGTAAAAGGAACCCCAAAATATTTTCAACCCCCTACCACACAAGGATCAACCCCTAAGCAAAAAAAATCATTAAAAATTCCCAAACTTCGACACTTAAAATTTTATTACTTACAACAATTCCAATTAATGGCAAAATAAGACCAAGAAAGTTTCATCCACCCAATTTTAAAAGATAAACCTGAAAATCAACCCTTAAGGAATTTTTAATGACTTTTTCATGCTTAGGAGTTGATTTTCATTATCATTCTATAGGATGAATGGATGAAACATTTTTTTTAGATTTTAGGTTTCGAATTTCGGGGTTTTTAAATGATTTTGTTGTCCTTAGGAGTCGATTTTTGGGGTGATTCTAGTGTGATTGTAGTTTGAAACTGTTTTGGGCTTCCAAATGGACCCTAAACGTTGCAAACTTCTGTTTCATCTCCAATCCGATCCAACGGCTCTTCAAAGCTTTATCAAAAGCAACTTTTAACAAAAATACTTTAATTTTCGTGAAAATCAATAGTAAGTGCTAGTCCTGCCGTCTAGAAACCGATCCCGATTAAAGGACACGTCAAACAGATCGTTTTTGCGATTTTAAAATGAAATTTTTGAATTGAGGTGGATATTTGAGTCATTCTACAGCAATTTTTTTGTAAAACACTCTAATAGTCTTAAGTTTAATTGACATGGAATATAAAAAAACTCTTTTTTTTTTTTAGAAAAAATATACTGACGCTTTTGCAACGCTAGAGGCTTGACTCTGACAGTAGTATCGCCAACGTCTGACTTTTCTTCCTCGACATTAACTATCAAGAACTTGCTGACTCGAATTGGAAAACGTTGTGCAGGCGCGCCTTCGAGCTTGCGTCACGAAGTGAATCACATCCTCCATTCTCTCCCGCGAATGGTTTCTCTATTCCTCCAACGTAGGCATATGGAGTATAACACACAATGTGTTGAAAAATATACTCACTAAACTTGAATCAGTGAAATTTAACTGATTACCTGTCAAATTCCACTGGTTTGCAGTGACTCTTTTCTGACGATTTTAATCAGTGAAAAATCTACTAGAAATCAGTGAAAAGTCACTGAAATTTTTAGTAGTTTAGTGAAGATAACTGAAAATTCCAGTGACTTTTGACTGATTCTCAGTGAATTTTCACTGATTAAAATCGTGAGAAAAGAGTCACTGAAAATCAGTGGAATTTGACTGATTCAGTTTTAGAGAGTATACAATACTATACATATACTAAATAGTGAAAAGACGCTTATATATTTAGAGCCCGGTATTCCAAAATTCTCATTAATATAAGGAAAAATATTTATTTTTAAGAGAAAATTAATTTTTACGAATTTATTTCAAAATTTTATCAAGTCAGAAATCACCGACCATTCTATTTGTTTACTTTACGGTTTTTTAACTAGATAAAATCATGTAGAAAAATTTTAAGAAATAAAATATATAAAATATATTCTGCGAGTTCAATGATCTCTTGGAGTTTGTATTTTGTATAAATATTGAAATTTTACAATTATTAGAATCTAATACCATTATTATGATGTAAGTGGGACAAGGCTAATAAAGAATGAGGGCACTGAAGCTGTTGTTCCACTTTTAATTATATTTTTTAAATTAATAATATTTTGTTATTCAAAATACACACGAACTTTTTTATTTTAAAAATAAGGAATTTAAGGAAGAAAATATATTCATCTGTTTCACTAAATTTTGTTAACTGAAATATTAACACACAGTGAATAAGCAAAAAGTATCTTTAAATTGAACAAAATTTGTTTGAACTAACAAAAAATATTTTTTAATTTAGCTATGCTGTGTAGCAAATAAATAATTTGTGGAATCCCAAAAAAAGTTTGCAAAGCGTAAGGTGGCCCATTGGGCTACCAATTTTATGCGTGAAAGCTAGACAGCCTAAATTTAGAAAGCAACCAATATTAGCCTCGAATCAGCCAGGCGCAGTTTCATCAGAGTCATATAAGAAATTGAGTTTACGGTACAAAAAAATCAAGCTGAATGGCTGATTAAAAAAAAATTAATTCTTAATTCTATTATATACTTGGTCTAAAATACTAGAAAAGTATTTTTGTACCCAAAGCATATTTTTGTGATTTTGTTATTCTACATATTACGCCTTTTCTTCTATTGATATATAATTATTAATTAATGAGAAAAAATGTTCTCTGCAATTATTAATTTATTATTATTCTCTGCAATAATTAAAAAGTTAGAATGACCTCAGATTCAATTTCATAAATTCCTCAGATCATTTGAATGGAACCTTTTGATCGTCCAGCTTGCCACTGTCATTTGACTGCAGATTACTTGCAGGTTCCCATGGCTTCAGAGCTGGCAGAAGGTATGAGGCTTATTAAAAATAAATTAGTCGCCAGGAACAAGAAGGACGAGATGCGAAGAGAAGAGATGGGGAAACGAGGAGATGCGAAGAGAAGAGAAGAGGTATGAAAAGCATAAATAAAGGGAGGGGAAAATAGCTGCTCTTTGCTCTTTGAGATAAATGTATGAAAGGAAGAAAAAGAAGATGAAGAAGACTGAGATGAAAGAAAGAATAAGTCAATAAGGAAAAAGTAGTAGCCGTAGTAAAAGAGGAAGAAGAAGAGAATGCGAATCAGAGGGAGGGAATATTGCTGACCGGCACTATAACTATAACCATTCGTTCCCCAGTGGACGAAGGAAGATGGAAACATCCTTTGGAACCGGTCCTTTCCTTGGACTTTGTGGCTGTAACCCTTGCCTTGAGAATCCAGGGAGCCAGGAACTTGCTGCAATACCTGTTCAGTCGAGTCCTGCAAGACGAACCCCAATTGACTGAGATTCAGAAAAGTTATTAAATATTATGTGGTTACAATAATTTAACACTTATAGATTCGCTGAACTAGAGTAGAAAATGATACTGTAAAGAACTTTCTTTAGCTAAAGTATTATAATAAAATAATGCTTTAGATAAAGAACTGTAAAGTACTTTTGTGGCTAAAGCACCATAAAAAGTATTTTTGTAGTCAAAGTCACATAAACTACTTTTGCAGACAAATTACTGTGAAAGGAATTTTGCAGCTAAGGCGCATGTATTATAAATAACTTTGTAGTTAAGGCACTATAAATTATACAAGTACCTTTAGTATAATGGTATGAAATTGAACAGTATTCAAGCATAATTTTAAAGTTTTATAGAATGTTTCAATTTCGGCCTGGAATAGAAAGAAATAAGTAATACGTCGATAAGAACAGCTTGTCGTCTTGTTGTACAGAGGAAGTTATACAGGATCCTTTATTGGTTCGGATTCTTGTACATGGTTCTTGTACCAGGTTCTTATAGATATGGTTTCTGTATCTGATTCTTGCAGATATGGTATTTGTATATAGTACTTCTTATAACGTGTTAGTGTAAGTATACAGATTTGTACCTGGTTCTTGTAGATATGGTTCTTGTATATTGTTCTTGTACATAGGTGTTGCACACAGATTCTCGTAGATAGTTCTCGTACATAAAAATCTTTTGGATAGTTTTTCTACCTGAGTTTTGTAAATGGTTCTTGTAGATGCTTCTTTACTTGTTTTTTGTAAATGGTTCTTTTCTTGTACATGGTTCTTGTGCAGAGGTTCTCATCATTTTGTCTCTTCCGTTCCATTCGAGCAATGCAAGTGGCAATAGCCACATCGTTCGCAATGGCCTTTTTCCTGTCTTTGTCATGCAAACCATGAGAGGATGAGGGAGCAACAAAGAGAGAAATAGTGGTCGAGAAAGAGAGACTTAAGCCAGTCAGCCATACAGCGATCCAAGCAGCCCTGCACTGACGTTCATTCTTTTGGATCTTCTCACCGGTTCTCTTCAGGGCTGTAACAACATCTTGACTTTACAGAAACCGGCTCAGTTTTATCATACACTTATCACGTGGCAACCGGATCCGATTTTGCATTAAGGAATAATGTGGAAAATTTACGGATACTTTCTGACGCTTACCAACCAATAAATTCAAAGTATAATACAGAAAACTTTTCCAATATGCGCTTCAGACCTTTCTCTAAACTGTCTGATTTTTATTTATTTATTTAGTAATATTAAGCAAATAATTATTTTACTGGTTCTTCAGTTTTAAGAAATGTTTACGAGTTTTGATATTTCTTATTGAAGGGAATAATTAGGGTGTACAAATAAATTATTATTTTAAAATCAATATTCAAACTACAATGCTCGAAGTTTTAGTAGGAGGTGTAACGTCTGCTCACTCTAATTAAGTCTAAAAAAAGCAATTATCGATAAGTTACCTGTAAACGTTCTTCTGGATTGAAAAATGAAACTGACTGCTCTTTAAATTAATAATTAAAACATTGATATACGAAAAATTTGCAAAATAGAATCTAGAAGCTATATTTTTTAAAAAGAGAAGAATTTCAACTGCTTTAAGCCATCCCTGATCTTTCATCCTTTTTCACATTGCGGACGTTAGTCATCTAATATTGTCGGTCGCTGTTGCACTTATAGTAACGAGTTGGAAAGCCTTCTTTCTCATGGCCTGATGCCAGTTGCTGCCTGCTGTCTCTATCGCACTCACGATCCAGCGATCCACTGGTCGTCCAAGTCTCTCTTCTTATAGAGCTCCTATCTCTCTCCTTGTTCACCTTCAAGGCGAGATAGTCTCTCTCTCCTCTCATTCTTTTTCTTTATCACTCGACACTCGTCCACTCGCGCACTTTTGCCGCCTCTTCTTCGTCTTTCCGTTTCTCTTGGTCTTTTTCGTCTTTTTTTCAACATATTCAATGTTTTTGAAGTATAACAGTAAACTTCCTTCGAGCTTCGCTGTAACTAAGAGCTGGGTACGGTACTTCATATTCCACTTAAAGTATACAACGATTCTTATTTTTAAATCTCATTTGCTTGTTGCAGTCAATTAACTGAATTTTATTACCACTTCTTATTGCAAAAATAATTTCATGACGAATGTTTATAGGTTTGTGTTTGGGTTTCCACTGTTGTTTCTGTAAAGGATCGTTAAAGGTTCTCATACATATAATTATGTTCTTGTTGAGGTTTTTCTTTATGTTTACATACTTCTTCCACATGGTTCTTGTATATGTTTCTTGTACCTAGTTCTTGTATTTAGTTTTTTTTATATAGTTGTTATACATGGTTCTTGTACATGGTTCTTGTATATGGCGTAAGGGTAATCATATTTTAGAACACCACAATCGTTTTTTCTTGATACGTGCCTAAAGTAGCCGTGATTGTCTAAATGACGCAAGTTTCTGCGATTTTTTACCCAGCAAAGGAATAAATAACAAAAAAGAAAAATGAAGCAAATGTTGTTATGACCTCCAGAAATAAGAGAAGAAAGAGAGATAGACAGAGGGGGAAAGCAATAGAGAGAAACCAACAACTCGTTTCCTCGGGCTGAGCAGAGCTTACACGAACGTTCGAGGCAAGTACGCTCTCACATGAGAGTGTCGTCTCACTCGGTATGCAGTCTAGAGATAAACTTTTTTTTATCCATCCCTATCCCACGTTCCTAATAGTCGCTCTCTCTCAGGCGCGTGGCAGTTCAGTCTGTCTTTCTCGGGCGTCTTATAAATTGCATGGTATTTCAATGGATCTGTCCTTCATCTTCTATCTTCGTCCCTCCCGACAAAATATTTATCTATCTCTTTTGAAGCGCACGCCTTCTCTCCTGTTTCTATCTTACAACTTTTTGCTGTCCTTTCGCGGTCACGATACAAATAAAACAAACCGTAACAGCTCTTTTGCACATTTTTCACGTTTAGAATCTAATATTAGATTTTAGTCATATTTAATGTCATTTGATGAAGTTTTTCTGTTCTTTCAGAAGAAATTTAAACAACTTAAGCTGTCCAATAGGCAATTTATTATTAGACCTTGTTTGGTTAATAATAATGATAATAATTAAGCAATTGAAGAACGAAATAATTTGTTTTATGGGGGTTAACGTATAATTTCATGAAAATGTTAAGTTTATACTACTTCTGCTAGTTCTATACCACCTGTTCAATAATTATCTTTCTCAAGTTATCAACTATCTTATGGGTGGTCGGAGGACCTTGAACATTGGACCAAGGCGAACAAAATATGACTTCTAGCTATCACGATGACGGTGCTCACCTCTCCCCCCCTCTCCACTCACCGACTACTGGACTCCCATAAAATAAGCAGCAGCCTCACCTCTTTTCCACCTACCGTCTACTCGCCTACTGCTGGACTTCCATACAGTAAACAGCACTCGCAGCATCCCATTCTTTTAAAGTGGAAAGGGAGAATTAATATAGGGAAAAGGGAAAATGGAAAGGAGGAAAGGAAAGAAAAATCGAAAAGGGGAGAAGGAAAGAAGCAATGAATAAAAGATATGGAAAGGAAAGGAGAAGTGATGAAATGGAAAGAAAGGAAAAAACGAAAGGCGAAAAAAGGAAACATTAAAGAGGGAAAGGATATGGGGTTGATGCCGTTGATATTTTTAAATAAGAAACGCATCATAATATCATAAATCTTTACAACGTGTTCCTAAAATTAAATTTCCTTTCCTCTCACTTGTGCGATCTTGACCATCGACATAGCAGGTGTGACATAACCGGTACTTATCGCGGTATTGGCGAGAATACGAGTATAGAGGTTTCGGATCGTCGACCGATAAACTTGGAGGTACCGACGTACAGTGTTTTACGCACTCTCATACATGTGTATAGCAGATAAATAGCATAATCGCGAATCGTGACCGAGTAAAGAAAAGGAATTAAACGGTATGGCAGTTGTGCCGTGTACTTGGCAAGGCCACGTGGATTATCTGGGAGTTAGTGCGACGCTATATCGATATGTGCTTTGTACATGAATGTGTGTTGTGTGATCGCGTATATGTGTCGGTCAACGAACGCAGAAACGAACAAACGAATCAAACAATCTATGCATGTATTGCATGTACGAATGAATGAACTGAATCGTGTTACGCACCTACACATGCACATTTTTATGCACATGTGCAGATAACAATGTATGCATTTCACGGATGGAGGTGGCGCGCATTATATATGCAGTTCCATTTCAAATGGATATACGACACCTATGTGTGCAACCATCGGCTTGGGAGCACAACGTTGCGATTTTATCATCGCTCGAAATCTGGATCCACGATTCGAGGATGCTGAGTCTGCTTGGCGCCAGCTCAACGCGTACTCAGTACTCACGTATCTCTTTTCAGATACTGCATACGTTTAAAAGAAGAACGATCTTCGAACACAAGATCACTGCTTCGATCGAGAAAGATTGCGGAAGACATAGGTAGATGGAAGCGATCAGGTGCACACAGGGCCGTAGCTTATAAGTCTTGCCTGAAATTTTATTCTTTTTCAATGCATAATAGTTCATCTTATGCATGATCTTCATTTAGGAAGGATGGACCATTTAAAGTTGAAAAATCTGATTGAAAATTTTAGGATCTTAGCATTAAAAAATGCTAGTGAAAAAGAGCCATAATCTTTTGAAAATCTGCAAAAACATTTAATTACATGGACATATATCATTTTTCAGAGAAAAATACTAGAGCAAGCAATAAAGTATATCTATGTAATTGTATAATGATTTGGTGGTCATTCAATCTAGACTGAACCGTGTAACCACAAAATTGATCAGTTCAGGTTTGTGGTTACGCCTAATATAGTTACTGTCGCTCAAATGTAGAAGGAGATTGAAGTTGAAATTTTAAAGAAAAAAGAAGGCTTTTTCGTAAAAAATCGAATGGTATTTTCGAATAAGGTGAAATGCAATCATTCTGATCGTGTTTCTAAGACGTGACAAGAAATGCGCGCGTGCTGAGCAAACATGCGAGTAAATTGTCGCAAAAAACATGTAACCTTATAGAATTTCCAAGTCCAGTTCGGGAATGTGAAGACAGCATCCGACACGTGCTGAGGCGTTATATGGCGTTACGGGGGGGAATGCGAAAAAAAAGTGGACGTATCACCCGATCCCGACAGTCCTTCGATTAAGTCATTTACCATATTTACCGTTCCGATCCGACTTGGCCTCGTCGATCTTATTCACACCCGATACGATGACAACCGATTCGGTACAATCGAGTGAAAGATTTTTAAGTGACACTTGCGAAAACTCGCAAACATTTATGCAATGTTGTTGAAGAATTTTAGAAAATTTGTGTTTTTCAATAAGGACGGCGCGGCTAGCATAGACTTCAAATTTTTCAAGAAACTTCTTCGAGGTTTGAGAAATTTCAATTCATCTTACTGTATTTTAATAGGTTTTATGGAATAAATTTCATGTATTAAATGTATTAAATTTATTAAAAATCATGCGGTTAGAAGAAAATAAACTGAGAAAGTAAGATGAATGTCAATAAACTTCTCGATACCTTCTTTCCCCTTAATTGATGCAAGTCTGCATATAATTAGAATGAAGCGTGCACTGAAATTGAAATACGGAGAGAACGGGCTATAATTCACGGGTAGGTATAATAATATTGCCTGCACGTTGCGTTGCACTGCTTTACTTATACATATATATATGTAGGTGAACCTCCTCACCGACTCTCTGACAAACATAGTTAGACATGCGGTTGTGTAAGTGCGAAAAAAAAACCCGACCAAGAGTCGTTATCCATTCATAAATCCCATTAAAACCATTGAGCTCCCACCGTCCTCTCCCCTTCTACAATTCGACGTCCCTCCGTCTCGGCGAGTTTAACACCTCACGATCCGCAGCAGGGCATAATTAAGTCATTACACGTTCATTTTACCATGTTAGTGCCTCATTTGTCATTCTAGCGACAAAAAAGCTGAATAGAAAGTTCTCCTCCTCTTTTCTACGTTTGTTTATCTTTGCGTTATTTTACGCGAAATCTAAACCTATTTAACTCGATTTTATACATATATTTAAAGACAAATTATAAATCAATTATATTTATATATCAGAGTTGGACAAAATTGTTATAACTTTTGAGATTCTCAGGGCCCAGGGGGATTTTGCAACTTTTCACGTTTCGCTTTACACTTTTCAATTTTCGCTGGTACATATATTCTAAAATTCATAGCTCCAGTCAAATTTGATGTTTATTGCTCAACGACGTTTAAAAAATGATAATGATAGTCACAAAATATTTACATTTTGATTTCTTTATCAGAAAATTAAATATATTTATATATTATATAAATAGTAAAATTTAATTTAAAATGAAATTCTATTTCTGGTACCGGAAAAAGATATTAATTTTAGATTTCCACTGAGCTGATTTCCGTCTCTTACACAATAAATTCCTCCTGAGAGCTATTGACTACGCTTAAAATTCGCCCCCATGTAATTTGACTGAAATTCTCCGTAGAGAGCAGAAAATGATAAGTATTGTTCTGTCTACATATATAGGTGAATATAGCTGAGCTAAAATGCAGAAGAGTATATAGAGCTTCTAGTTTTACGCTTCACTGATAAATGTAGAGTGAACTTGCAGGTCTGCAACCCAGCTGTGACGTATTGCGAGGGTGGCCCGCGGATATACAAAAGTCGTTCTATTTTTTTAAACTCCAACATACTCACCACATTCTGTTGGTCACACTTGTTGCACAAGCGTGCCACAGCCTATAAGGTAATACGCATATATAGGGTGGGTTACGATTTTATTTAAATTTTCGCAGATCATCTTTTAATCATATTATAGGTATCGAGAGACCACTAAGTTTTAAAGGATCTAGGTTCATTGTTTTGCTTAAGTATGTTAAAAATCTTTTTATACTTCATTAGATGAAAATATAACATTTTCTTAAACTATTCCTGACTGAAAATGGTGTGAGTTCTTCGAAACTTTATTTCGATCGAAATGAACAAATCGATTTGTTCATTTTTTTTTCAATTGTATAGAGGCAACCCTATTTTATGTGTTTATTTATTTAAACAGAAATTTGCTTAAATAAATTTAGTAGCTAGAAGATGAACTTCTAACTTCTCCTTCATCTCCCTTAGAAGATCCTAGTCCTTGTAAAATTGAACACCATGTATAAAGAGTAAGAGTGGTAGTGATATCGACTTCAATATATCTTTCATGCCAACATATCGATGATAGGTGAGAGGATTAGGTAGTCAAGAAAGTGGAAAGGGGAAGTTTACCGTCTTCGTATGAAATATGTACTTGCCAAAAGCGCCGACGGCAGCGTCCTATATGTTATATAGAATCCAGACTGGCACGTGCTAGAATCTAAAATGCAAATCAACAATAATCGAACAATTTGGAACAATTTTAAACGAATTTTTCTTTATATTAAATTGCATTGGAAAATTAAGTGCTCAGTAATTCAATTATGCACATTTTACCGATAATATGAAAAAGAATAAAGGTGATTGGTGTCGAAGAATTGCTAACAAGATAAGCAGCACTTTGAACTTGGACAACTTGGTTTCTACAGGTAGAGACTCAGTTGAGGAAGTTGAGGATTTCGATCTAAGGCGGATCGTTGCATACTCCCTGGAAAAGCACTTTAGGTATTCAAGTTTGTGTTAAACTTTACTCACGAAGGAGAATAAGGAATTCGATCAGAAGACAGTATCAAAGTATTAGCAGCAATATAAGTGTCACGAAAATGTGAGAAGAGGGAGCTGAAGTTATTCCTTTATTCAAAAAAAAAAAAAGATAGAAAAAAGATAAGAATCTCGAGACATTTTTTTCATGTTTTTGAATAAAGATCTGAATGGATGTAGGAGGCAAGTGCCTCTGAATCTGCCAATGGTCTAAGGGGTCCCGCTTAGGAATGAAGCTGAACTAAAATGTAGGAAATGTGTTATCATAAGCGTTTTGAACTTGACCCACTCCTATGAAGTATCTCTCTCCATTCTCTCTCTTTCTCTACGTATATACCTCCCTTCCTCCCTCTTCTCATGCCGCCGCCAACGCAACGATGATATGAAGTTACGAGCCGCTCGTGCGAAGCGTAACATGATAACAGCTGTTGCATACCGACCCACCTCTCTCGATTCATGGGCAGCAAAAGTTTCGACGATCGCGTGTTTGACCTGATGTGTCTCTGTTTCGCTTTCCATTTCCTTCCCGCGACAAAACGACTATTTGTCAAGCATGGCAGCAGTGAATTATTAAATCCATTGCGCAAGAAGAAAAAGGAGGCTGTAATATCGGATTTGCAGGGTATTTATTCATTTTTTTGGTAACAGAGGTCTGTAGAAAGTACCAAATCATTGAAAGGTCTCTTTCATCTGATCCTGTTTCGTCCTGAAAATATACTTGACGCGATATTTCACTCGCTCGGAAATCCATTTAGAGTCCAAGAATCATGACTCAGCAAAAATATTGAAGGGTTGACTGATATAATTTAGTTTTTATCGTCAAACGCAAAAACTAATATTTCAATAAGAGATGGATCACTCATTTATATGTAGTGAAATTTCTGAATGTTCAGAAATTGCAAATGCTAGAATATTGGAGAACCCTTTATACACTCTATAACATTCTTTCGATTCTGAAAATCCTTTTTCTATAATGCTATCTTATATCTATACCCCTCACATTCCTTTCTTTACCCAAAGCCGTAAACTTGACCCAGAAAAAACTGAGTAAACCCTCTTTTTATTCTCTGATCGAATACTCCTTCATCCCTTCTCCTGTTCTCTCTATCTCTCTTCAGTTTAGTGCGCGTATAATTTTGGTCCTTAACTTCTTAAGCACTGAATCAGTGTAAAAGCACTGAAGAAAAAGTAATGCTTCTGGATCCTGCGATCCTCAAGGGGAAAGTAAGTTGTATGTTCGAAAGTGAAAGGAAAATGGAAGCACTTTTCGATTTTATATGAGCTGAGCTACACGTACTTTGGGTAATTCACCTATCGGCTATCAAAACTTACATACATATCTCGTAAATCACATCCGATCAAACATAGGTCAAGGTCGCGAAGCACACGGAAAATAAGAAAGTATCTCTATATATCTATATAAATAACTTCTTCTATATGTAGAAGCAAAACGTACTTTATACAGGTTGAAGAACTTTTGTTTCCTTCAATACAAACATTTGTTTTCGCAAAGATATTGCTTCAATATAAATAGATTTATACATGTAACTACAAGTGCTATTTATAGTAAATTACTTAAATTAAGTAATATATATAAGAAGACAAGAGAAAGAGAAGAAGGACCGCTATAGGAAGGACATAAGAGGCTTCCAACTCCACCGTTCGAAGTTTGCAAGCCGCTTTCCGACTCCGTCTACCTGTTATCTCGATAAAGCATCGATCGTCGTTGTTAGTAACGGGAGAACGATTTCCTTCCATCTCTTCCCCCTGTTTTTTCCTTCCCAACCTCTCTTGCTGATAGTCCCTCATTTGACCTTGACCCAGAAAAGTTGCCGGCGGGGGAATGCCCGAGATCTTTCCCTCTCGTCCTTGATTGCCACTGACCCTTATCTTATCTTTCATCCTTTGTGCACATCTTTATTTTTATTTCACGAGAAACCCTCCTACGCCATATATTCATATACAGACTTTCTCATTTAATTTCAGTTCTAAAGTTTCTGATAAAACGCTTGCACAGTCAAAAGCCTGTCAATTCCATTTTAGTCAAGAAAATTATAAACTTTTCATTGTTCAGCCTTAATCTTCGCTGCCTTTTCCTCAAGATACGCCTATATCATGCCATTTACCCCGCCCTTTTCCTAAACTCCGCCCATTTTCTGTTTACTCACTACACTCTCTTTTTGGCACGCCCCCTTTTGCCCCGCCTCTTTCGTTAAGCCACACCTATAGGCTATTTATTATCTTAAAAATGCAATTAGAACTAGGAAATCAACAAGCGTGCGATTATTTTGTTTTCCTTCTTACAACTTCAAGTCATTCAAAAGCCAATTCGATTTATAAAATTGCAAGCCATATTTTCGGGCTTTTTTCAGGGTTAATTCATCAAAGAAAAATAATTCCTGCATCCCTTGATTGATAAGATTAAGATTCTCCTCTATTGCCAGCTTCAAAGAAAGTCGAGCGTGTTCACATGAAAAAACAAGTTCGTTGAACTCCAGGCAAAACAGGGTAAGGTCATCAAGAAGACAATTCGTTTCATTCACCAAACGAGCAGCGGTGGGTATTATCTCCCTCCGGCCGTGAAACTTTGGTGTTTTCTCTATCTCTTTTCCACCTATATAAGGCACCCCATCTACTCGCGGCAACCTTCTCTCGTTTCACTTTCTCCCTCACTCCTTCTTTTTCGCTCCCTGTTTATTTCTCTCTCTTGTTTCCTTTCCCTCCCAATCTCTGTCCCATTCTATCCCTCAACTCTACTCAGTACCTACGAGCTTTATTGCCTCTAGGCGCCTGGCGCTTCTTTATGCCAGCATGCGAAGTGTGAATGGCTTCTGTGAACCTGACCCGACCGACAAACCACCAACATGACCACCAATACCATTAACACCGACATCACCATCACATGAATATTGCTTAGTATGCACTTGACTTGCTTTGCACTGCTTCTCTTTCTTTCTCTCTCTCTCTCTCTCATCTTTTTTTTTAACTACATCCATCTCACTCTGGATGTAGACTCACACCGATAGAGTGTAAAATCGTTTAAACCTAAACAGCTGGACGCGTGCCAGTTCTTTTAGTTGACGACGAAGAGGGTAAAAAAGAGATGGACGAGTGTCTACCTGCCAGATAGAGCTAGACTTGATTTCTTTGACGGGTAATCTTTCACAAGTCGGTGTCTGTGTCTTCATTCAATAAGTTAAGTGTGATACACGTCAATTCCTCGAGTGCATCTCTCACAAGGAAGATCGTATTTATTTTTCGTAAAAGAGCAGGGTGTAGTATTACTGAAAAGAGGATTCACGACTTTTTCTTTTATCTGCTTCAGTACAAGATGATATGAATTCGAAAATGGATCGTGAGAAGGGGATGGAAAAGTGACTGGAAAAGTGTCTAGAGAAATGAGTTGGAAAACCATTTCTGAAAAGCGGGTGGAAAGTATGAGAAAAATAGGGTGGAAAAAAGAGGGCTGGGTAAGGGGTTGGGAAAAATTGTGTAGGAAACGGGTGCAAAATATGAGTTTGGAAAGGGGGTTTGGAAAAAGTAATAAGAAAATGGGGTTGGAAAAGGATGTAGGAAAAGTGGGTTTGGGAAGAGGATCGGAAAAGGGGTAGGAAAATAGGAAAAGCGAATTGTCCCAGGGAAGATAGAAAAATAGGTTGGAAAAGGAGGTTTACGAAACGGAGATGAAAAAGGGAGTAGGCGGGACTTGAAAAAGGGATTTGGAAAAGTGTATTGGAAAAGGGGTTAATTCGGAAAGCTAGAAAAGAGATAGGAGAAAATAGGTATTGCAAAGGGGTTCAAGTAAAGAGGTTTAAAAAAGAGGTTTTGAAACAAGATGTTAGAAAAGGGGTTTGGAAACCTGAGATATGAAAAAGAAGATAGTAAAATTTTTGCTCGGCAAAGGGATTCGAAAGTGGGCGAAAAACGAAGGTTGCAGGAACCATCGTCTAAAAAAGTTTAAAGCCTCGACCGCTGATCCCCGGAAAACAAAAAGACTTGGACTCGCCATTCAGGGAAGTGTTTACTCGTGACTGAAGGCGGAAGAGAGAAGAAACGAAACCCTCCTTTTGGTGCGGCGGAAAAGGTTTTGTCAAACTAAGGCTTGTGTTTCTACGCTCGTAGCGTGACTGAGAAACCGAGATTTCATTGAGGAACAATGGGTGCATGACACCTGCAAAGGACAGCCCGTCGCCTAGACCCAGATTACGACAATAATACCAGCGTGTGCCGAGCAAAGGAAGAGGATATAGCGAGAAAGAGAGGTAATAGGAATAGAGAGGAAGGCTCTGGCACGAGTCTAATACTGGGGCAATGTCACACCTAGCCTATTATTCTCGCCAGACCTAGTGCAGACTAATAACTTGTCACCGAGTGTGCTAGGTAACAACTTGGAACATACAAGTATTTGTGTGTGTAAATAAAGCTTCTCTATGCGCTTCTCTTTACACACCTCTCTGTGATGCTCCTCACCACTCTCCCTCCTCTTGCCGTGTCTGAATAAACTTTAACTAACCTACCGCAATCCTGAAGTGAGAACCGGCTATTAGTGAAGCACGTGCCATCCGTTTCAGAGATTCCCCCTTCTTCCTTCGTATTCAACTCTAGACTGATGACGCAAAATCATGTACCGAGAATCTTTCATGAGTTTGCTCACGCTTCAATGCACTGGCCGTCGAGCGAAAAGGAAAGTTGTTTAGATTTGGTGGCGGTCTTCCGTCTTCCTTCTTCCACTTTGAGGTCTTTGGCTTGCATTCGACAAGAGTCACGACCACAAGAGAGCCTTAAGCTTCAAGCTGAGACTGGTATTTATCTCCATTCCTCAAATGAAACCACCTTACGCGTGTCCTTGAACTCCAATTCCAAACATTCTGAGGTGAATGTAGTAAATCAACGAGTCACGACGATGTTGGTTAAGAGCAAACTAGCCGTGTCTGAGTCTGAAGCGAGAGCTATTAATATTATGTGTGCCATTCATTTCTAAATCCCTTATTGGCTTTCCTCTATTTGTATAAACGTACATAGTACACACACACACAAGAGATACGATTTGTCAAGATGATCTAACTAATGTCATGAATGGAAGTCTTTTAGGTGGAGAAGTAATAGCAGTATAGATGAAATAGTAGTGAATGAAATAGTAGTGGATGAAATAGCAATAGAAATTCAATTTTACAGACTCTAAGTCTCTGATATTTTTGCATCACTCAACCTATTCGTATAATCCTTGCTCGGGAGAATAGCTCAACTAGTTTAACATACTTTGTTAAACGAAAGCTAATAACACTTCATCAGAGTCCACTTCAGCAAAAAGGTGCACTACTGAATCCGGATTCTGCAAGCGGTAACGCGAATGCCAACTCTTGAGCACGTGCCCGGAAGGGAGCCGAGTAGCGGAGATGAATCTGCTCGCTTAGATTAGGGACGGCCCTCGTGGCCCATATAATGGGCACATCGCCGACATAACTGTGTTCTCCGGCTCTTGGTGAAATAAAGTGCTGGGAGAGAGATAGACGAGTGGAACGAGAGGAAGCGGCAGAAAGCGGGGAAGGTGAGAGAAGGAGAGAACAGTGCGGTGCTTGGTTGAGGCTGTCGAGGGATCGGGAAACTATTGACCACGTCGAGAAGCCGTTTAACCCCACGAACAACACAATGCGGTAGGGAAAGCATAAACGGTCTACACACTGCGCTCATTCATGAGTCGGAACTTTGGAAGGTGTGAGGCGTGCAGGAACGTGGCCACGTGCGTATTCCCATGTGAGGGAGTGTGTATTCTGCGGTGTGTGTACGAAGCTAAACTCATACGGATGTAATCGTATGTGAGATGAGTCGTTGTAGATCGAGTGGTATGGGGACGGACGGGAATCTCCCAGGAATGGGAGAAAGAGAGATGCCAAAGGATGAGGAGGTGGAGGTTGCTGAGCGACGGTCGACGTTGTAAAGCGATAAGATATCCATGAATGAGCAGCACGTACACACCGATCACTGATTGGAATCATCGACTGTTGTACACTGAAAGGGAAACTCGTAACATAAATATCGTACGACTTGTGGTACACGTGTAGAACTTACACGCTAGCTGATGACGTAAGAGTAGGTAGGTGTATGCGTGCTTCGCGAGACTAACGGCCGTTAAACAGAATGCATCGCCCGCCGGTACGTCATTAACCGAATCGAATCGGAAATGTCGAGATTGTCGAGGCGCTATTAGATTTGGTATTGTAGAGATAAGCCTTCTACTTCCATTCACGTACACTCTGCAATTGAGCAGTCCAATATAAGTTTCCTGCAGTGACGAACATTCATATATTGCAATTTTAATGGACTTGTGTATTTATAGAAGAGACTTGCAATAAGTCATTGTGCGAGTAACCTATAGTTAAGTTCGTTCCTCAAGGTATTGGAATACGTAATCACTACATGTATATATCATTATGTCGGTCTGCACTAGGTTACTTATGGTCTCAATAATTTCCTAGTTTTATATGAATACCCAATCGGATTCCCTCGTTTGATGTATCAAGAATGCAATGCACATGTCTTAATTGACTGAAAATATTTTAAAAGTGCAGATCTCCGTGATTAAGCTGTTAGCACACTTCGTAGACATGTTCTCTGTAAACCGGTTAATACGCTCGTTTGTGCACTTATTGTCGTGACTGGTCAAGTGTCGGTAATTAAGTTGTTACGGTATTCCAGAGAAGTTACGTGTGTTGTGTACTCGAGTCCCATATGTATGCATCTAACGCATCGTGGTGTTGATTACTGGGCTGAAACTCGTCGGCTAATAGTTCCAGTAACTATCCGGAACCCTGATTGTTAGGTTACGATCACAGCCTTTGAAGCGCGCCTCACGCATAATAACTACAGTGTTAGTAACAGAGAGGAACGAACATCGATCACGATATCGAAAAGCAAACTTCCTCCCAATGACCTCACAAGCATCAATATTATCAACAATTGAATCATTTCCTTGAACTTGTTTTGAAGCATGCCACACACACACACACAAAGGCTTTCCGTTTTAATGCACCTTGTCTGACGTTGTTCCAATACTCGAAAGTCAATATGGACCCTTCACTAGTCGTTGATCGAGTGATCAACCGTTTAAACTCTTGGCACTGACCTGCCTCTATATCACACTGGGACACACCTGGAACCATGTTTTACACCCGAGCAGGTCGTTTGTACTTTGCCCATTCATCCTACCGGTTATCAATTTTTGATGCCAGCCATCCGTTGTTTTATTTTACAGCTCTTTCACTAGCGCACCAAAACTTTCATGCCGTGTTTTCATGTCACTGGGTTCACTGTACATACAATGGCGAGAAAAAGTATAAGCT
Organism: Synergus umbraculus; assembly: GCA_900474325.1. Classification (NCBI taxonomy): domain Eukaryota; kingdom Metazoa; phylum Arthropoda; class Insecta; order Hymenoptera; family Cynipidae; genus Synergus; species Synergus umbraculus. The sequence continues at coordinate 222,863 of UCOK01018761.1, read as the reverse complement.
TAAATTTGTCCTGGGTGGTCTAGAAGAAAGTATTGAAGCGAAAGGCGATCGCTGGAAGTACCGGCGGAAGTAGCGTACGGGTCGGCATGTGATTGCATCCTGGAGGACCTGTTGCTGGTATGTCTATGTAAGAGATGCTTTACAGTTTGAAATGAGGGTTGTGCGAGGGGACAGAGGAAGAGAAAGAGAAAGAGAGGAATAGAGGGAGGAATAGGTCGAGGAGGGTAAGTATATCCACCCTTTGTTAATTCGGGTTTAATGTCGGGACTGTTGCTCACGAAGGCAGACAATGAGGTCAGTAGGGTCTCTCGTGCCAAGTTTTATTACACTGGACAAGTTTAGGTGTATTTACGAGTCACGAGTTTTTTAAGACGATCGAACTGATGTTTATCAATCTAGTACAAATCCTACCACTTTTAATAAGAACTACAAGCGCAGCGAAAGGTCGTTATCCTCGTCTGCTATTGGAAGACCTTGAATCAATGAAAGGAAATTGAAACCAATAATGGAAACGTATCAAGACGACAAGATAGAAACTTCCGGAGAAGTTTTCCAGCAGTAGGTTAAAGGCGCTTAAAGTTTCGAAGGCGGTGTATCGACACAGATATAGAAGGAGAAATCTCTAGTAGTAAGCTGGAGGGTTCGAGGTCTTTTCCAAACTATACATCCATCCAGTATGCATGGAATCGAATGGTGCAAGAGCGTGCATGCCAGGGTGCAATATATTGCGGAGAGTACAGAGGTAGAGGAAATTGTGGAGGATGAGGAGGCCCTCCAACCCCGTTTTCCCTTTCGTTCGGCCGCTCACCCACTCTCGCATGGCACATATTCACATATTCATCCCCTTTTCCTCCTCCCCCACCGCCCCTTTACGTTCGCGAACACGAATGCGCCGAGACGACACACAAACACAAACGCAACGATGATGCTCGACACGTAGATGTATTTCGCGTACGTGATATGGTACAGATCAGCTGAGCTACTGTGACGTATGCTAGTTTGCGGCTTCCGCAAACTTATTTCAGGTTTCCGGCACGTGCTTTTTTACTCTCTACCCGCTGCTGCAAACCGATTACGTCGCTTCGTTTTCTACTCTTAATATCTTCAAGCATATTCCCAATAGACACAAGGACATGGTTTTCACTGCGACTTCTTAAAGATATCAGTCTTGAATAAAGTAAATGTAGCATGGCAGGGTTACACCATATATAGTAGTATTTTTGATGCCTAAACCGCTGTAGAAGGACCGTACGAAGAATGCATACCATTGGTGCGCAAATCTCTACACAATTCTCTCCGGATAAACATCATCAAGATGTTCTTAGGATGTATCAAAGTCTATTATCTTTCCCATGCCAACTATTTTACACTCTCAGGAAAATGTAGAGCCATAAACCTGGGGCATTGATATGTTCTATCCGATTTGAACTGATTAAGTTCAACATAACATTCAAGTGGCATACTTATACACATCTTTTGCTATTTGAGTTCATACAATATCTGATAATGCGAGTTACCCAAGTGGTATCAATTGATCGAGGCTGAGATGAATGTTTCGGGCGGCAAATGAATTGGTGTCTGGGTCATGAGACCGGACAAGGTAATAGGCGAACTGTTCCTTTGTAAGAATCCATCGGGCGTGTCATTCGAGCTTTAGGGTACCTGTTGCTCGACTCTATCTGCCTCCCTCTTTTAACCCCTCCTACTTCGGCAACCATCAGCATGTATAGTATACGTGTGTACACAAGGAGCACCGCTGGAATATTCAATCTGTGATAAGGACAGAGAGAAAGTGAGACGTGATGGACAAACGAGGAGAGACGAGGAGCAAAGACGGAGGGATGAGAAATGTGTGCTGCTGACGTCTTATGCTAAACTTTGCGGATCGCATTCGAGATCAAGCAACGGGGCGCCACTTGTCAGACGAATAGCTCCAGCTCTTGTTTCCACTGACGCCTCAGATAAAACGGATTAGAACTGTTTAAAGATGACGATCTACTCAGGAGTCAAAGCTTGTGAATTGATGCTTTGTTTACCGAGTTCAGTGAACTGAGCTTTCCAGATCCCACAAGGAGAAAGGACTTCTGCACTATCTGATAATAAAATTGCATTAGGTTTTGGTATTTACCTAGATTATACAAACCTGAAGAGTGAATCCCATACAAATTGAGAGTGGAAACGACTTGTGTTGACAAAAAAGAAAAGCATCCGAGGGTGTACCAACCTCTCAGTGACCTTGGGCGGTTGCAAGTGCAAGTGCCTATGTACAGAGAGTGGGTACCTTCGTAACCTACATACACCGACGAATACACAAACATAGGCCAACCCCGAAGCGGTCGAGGGAACCAGGCATGTTATGAATGGAGAAACTTCTGCCTGGCATCCGCGTAAATGTAAAACGGTAATGCATACACACTAGAAAGACACGCGTGTGCAAGAGAAGAAAGGGATTCGAGGGGAAGACCGACATGAATACAGGCAGCTTAGACCCCAAGATCCGAGGTATTAGCATGGACACACACATCGTAGCGACGTTTAGCGGAATGCATACGTAAGTACATGGATACCTACTCGGAAAGGCGCTCGCACACAAGGACATTAACTCTTATACATGATGTGAATACATATGCAATAGAGTAGACTTTCGTGCATGTAGACAAGCCTTAGAAGGTATGTATCGGTAAGCCCCAGGCGATACCGCGACCAAGCTGTACAAACATGTGGAACACATACAAACAAACAAAATACACTGTGAGGAGAACAACGGAATATAAGCAACAGGTTCGTATACGTAGCTGCCATAACGTAGGTATCAAAGCAGAAAGCCGAGGCGCCTCATCCTCCTCCATCTATCTTTCTCCCTCGGATGCTCTCAAGTGTTGTAGAAACATATACATGCACAATGTAGCCGAGTTCACATTGTATATGTGCGCTAAGTTGTGCGGAAGATGCGAGACCAATGCCAAGGTCCTTCCGAGCACTTTGCAGCCCGTCATACTTGCGGCGGGTGCGATTCGTCAAGTCGCGAATCCCAACTTTGGAGCGCCAGAGGTTCAGTGTCAAGGTAACTTATATTCTGAAACTTATTTCTCAAGTTTTACTATGATGTATGAGGTTATATTTTTCAGACTGATGGCTTCTCTAGATTAAGAGAAAATTAAGGGTTTAAGGAACTAAGGTCAATTTATATTACGTTTTGGTACCCAGTTTCAGTAACAAGGTCATCCGATGGGTATACGTTTTGGTACATATATAGCATGTTGTATTTCTTCGATCTAGGTAAAAAATTGAAAGTTCAGTGCTCTCGAAGATGGACTGTTGTTAAAAGGTGAAGTTGTATAGTGCAAATTTCGCAGAAGTTAACAATGGATGATGAACCAAAATACTGAATCAGCAGCTTCCTGAACAGACAATGAATCATCTTTCGGAAACAATAAGGTGCAAGGCACATTCACACCGTTATTATCGTATGCTGAACTTACTGAAGTCCATGTTTATTCAGAAGTAGCAGGAATCCTACTAAATGATTCAGTGCAATGTACAAGAAATTCGAGTCTCGTGTTCATAATGAATAGCTCGCTTCGAGTGCACTAATCCTAATCTGAGTGATATGTTGCTCACAGTTAGTCATCTATTTCCGTGTGAGGGAATCTCGCGAGTGTGCATTCTTGGTTTATCTGCATATTAGGTGTGGATGTAAGCATTCGTACATACACCGTACGTTGTACTGTTATATGCCTCGGCATGCGTGACGCAACAGGAAGGCATGGTTTTACTTCCCTGTACGTCTGGCGATATTCTTTCGAATTCTTCAGCATACTATAAGACAAGGACAAGGACAAAAGTAATAACTGTCATTTTTTCGAGTCAATGTCCACTGTGAGAATGACAACAAACGTATCTATTTTAAAATGAATAATTATATAAGGAAGATAAACGTTACATACAATACACATGTATCGTATCTAAAAAAAGCTTCCTGGCTAATCTCTTATGTAAACTTTGTCACGTTATTTAGGTCATGTTATCGGTTCTGGAGAATATAAATGACCAACAACGAATGCAACAGAAGCTTATAAATGTAAAAATCACAGTGGGGTGTATCTTGTGAAAGAGAAACAAGAAATGAAGACTTTCTTCGCCCGTCTTTCGTAATGGACATAAGGTTCATTGCCTTGGGAGAACACTCACAAGACGGGTGTTGGGGCTAAAGACTGAAACGGTAGGTCGTATTTCTCGGAAAATTATTACATACGAAAGTAAGAAATGAATTCTGACATAAGGATAGACTAGCGAAAGTTGCAGATTAATATTTTTAGATCATCCTATTTACGAAACAATCAATTATTATTGTGCTGAAGATGCAGGATATTGGATATAATAAGAATATTATTCAAGACATATAATACAAAATTCAGTGCTGCCCAGTTTAGTGAAAATATAGAATATGAATGGGAGAGCAAACAATATGAAGGTGGGCATTAATTGAAAAAGAAAAAAGTGCATAAGAAATCATTTTGCACATTGTAAGGAGTCAGTGTGATTTTAAAATTTTTTTCTAAAGGTCAGATAGGTGAGGTTGACGTTCTGTTAGAAAAAGCAAGCTGACATTTCATCCATATGAGAGCCGGCGCGCGTATTGAGCGAGACGTTCACCACGGGAGTCTTTAGAGAACTTTCCGCATTCGCCAAATCGCGGTCGGTAACAGTTCTTCTTCGTGCATACGCGTGCCCCGTGAACTCAATTCCACCAGAAACGATTGGTTCCCTTTCGACATCCTGATGTATTGCCGATATTGCAGCTACCTTCTATTCCTGGCCATCCTCTGCCATCGTTTTATTCAAGGCGTCCGCCTCCCTTCGATATAGGCTTCGGAGCTTGGAGGGACGAAAAGAAATTAACGATTTACCCTCCTAACTATCGTCAGATAAAAGCAAATTGCCTAAAAAGATATTCTTGAATCAAAGAAATATTTTCAGAGAAAAGTGCGATTAACTCAAAGAAAATAACTTTATTTAAAACGTATCATTTACGAATAAAATTGGGAGATTCCAAGGAGAACTTGAAACTATACGGCGAAAAAGTGCGGCTTATTTTTTACTTGGAAGACAAATTTCTCTTGTGAGAGAATAAACACTGCGCGCCTGGTGGCATTGACCTGAACTACTCACAAATAGTTTGATATTAAATACTAACGAATATTTTATTTTAAAATACGACTTGTCATTGCACAAAATAGAAATTTCAATAATTTTAAAGATTTACTTGTGATAGTGACGTATGAGTCTCAAAAAGTAAAATCCTACATAAGAGAAGCTTACTTACATAAGAAGTGTAAAAGATCATGAAGATCTTTTACACTTTTTATCATTACATGATAAAAAATTCTACAGTTTTTTAAAATAATTTTAAATCATTCTCCTGAAAGCATGCTTTGCTTTCCCCATATACCAGTTTATTACAACACTACTATCTCCCCCTCTCTCTCTTTTTCTCTCTCTCTTTTCCTCTCTCACCATATTCTGTTGTACAAGCCCCCACTCCCTTCGCTTTTCAAATCCCCTCTACTGCTTCCCTTCCCTCATATAATTCTCTCCTCTCTCTTACTCTGTTTTTCTCCTTTGCTCTCTCTTTCAGCTGCTCGATGTTCCAGGTATAGCTGGTATAGCACGCAACACGGAATATTGCAGAGGTTGCAAAAAAGGGTTCTCCAAGAGCCCAAGTACCTTTACAAAAAAGTATGAATAATCGAAGAAAAGTATAAATTGTCTTTGTATATTTATAGAAGTAATATTCAACGGAAACTTGCATTCACTCGCTTTTTTAACCGATGAAACTGATTTGAATTAATTTAACATTTTTTGTGTTTTTAAAGTGAAAATTCAGAAAATTATCTAAATGAAAATTGGATATTAGAGTGGTTCAAAAAATTGTTTTTTCTTTTCAAAAATAGCACTTTTAAATTAATTTATTTATTTTAATTTAATCTTTACCTATGATCTTTTTATGTGCAATTAAGTTGACATGTCTATTTTTAGGTGATATAAAAGAGCATAGAATGGTTCATAAAGAAGTTACAACTTCAACTCAAGAATAAAAATACCTAAGAAAGCTAAAACAATATATTATGCATCAAATAAAAGAAGAAGGATTTTTTCGATGAATACTAAAAACATACAAGAGTCATTTTTTAGTCTCTATGGACTAAAAAACAGAATTCACGCCCCGCTTCATAAGCCTAAAAACCTGCTGAAATCTTGCTTGTATTATAAAAAGTAAATTTTATCCAAATGGAATAAAATTTTATTTTGTTTTTCTCAATATTGTGTCTGATTTATTTAATTATGAGGCCAAGGGCCAACGCTGTCCGGCGAAATAAATTTACAGGACGTTAAAGCATTCGGACCCTCAACATTCAGAAATTGAATTTTACGCAAATCAAATTAATTTTCAAATGGGTCCATCATATGGATCCGATATTTATAACCATATCTAAGTTAATTTGGAAAGCAAAAACTCATTTTTCTAATTGAAAAAACTGCTAGATTGATGAATCCAAATTTTGACGCCAATGTAAGAAATAATTTTCGTTTGGAAAGATTGGTGCGCGTGTGCGTTATAAAACGTTGGCCTTCGGTGAATCCCCACCCACCTTTCTACCCCACGCCCCGGACCGACCAACACAAACCGGAGTTCCATACAAGTTTCGACATCGTGGCGGAGATCTCTCAAAATTCTATCACCCACAGTATATATTCTCACGGGAATCACAGAGAAGTCTGTTTTATCGGCTGCTGATAATAAAACACTTTTTCTGCCCAAAACGTAAATGCAAGTCATGCAAAAATCCAGTCCAAACATGTTTCAATATCTGCTATCGAAAATTACAGTCTACCAACAAAAGAGAGTTGAAAAGACATTCTAATCTTCATTCCAGTATCAAAAGTTTCTTTAACTTTGATTTGAACTACAAAAAATGTAGACTAGAGGCTACATAAATTCAAATTTTCGAAAACTCATCTTCCATACATTTTTGATAATTAAATATAAGAAGCAGATTGAAAAATGTTAAGTCTTAATCTGGATTTTGAGGTTAAATGCTGCAGAGGCGGGACTTATCTATTTTTCAAACAGCGAGAGCGGGTCAACGCAGAGAGTCATGGGGGAGAAAAAAATCGATAAGACGAGTGGATCATCTTTCGTTTTTCCAATTAGTTATCGATGCATTGTTCGTAGAAGCGACTCGATCGACAAGGCGCGCATCGATATTTGACGTCGCTGCATAACGAAGTCCATCATTGCCTACAAGGTTATTCAACAAGCATAGAATCGAGTTACAAAACCGTGTTGCAAAAGGCACCGTCTGTCTTTAGTGCCTGTCGTGCCTCAGCAGTGTTGCTGCTGAGTCACTGCTGCGTTGCCAGAATTCGCTCCATCTACCAAAGCTTGACGATGCGACGTTGCCAGCTCCCGACAACGACTCAACAGTGCCGTACGATCGTGTCCCAAAAAACTCAAACCCTGACAACTCGAAAGCAAAAAAAATTATGACAAAGAACAGATATTAAGAGCCAAATATATCCACGAGAGCAACTACTTTACATGAAAAACAATATTTGCCAAATATTTTAATTCTAATCATACAAATCCAGAATTATTTCCCTGATTTCAACTCGCAAATGCAGTGGAAATTTCCTGTTCTATACATCATTGATATCATCTTCGAAGGCTTTTTCCAATCTACAAATCTTCAGATTTAAATTTATAAATCTTCCCTCAGTTTTTATACTTCATTGTTCTTATTATATTATTTCATATTATTTATTGCTGTCGTTTTTAGAGATGAGGTTGGGGAAATTTTTTAAATTGAAAAGTGCGGGTTTAGATTGAGAAATGTTTGAGGCTACGTCCCTGGGAGTGGAGCGATCGAGCTCACCCCTACCAGGTCGCCAGCGAGTCTGGAGAGAGAGGTCGATAGTACTCGAGGCGGGAGAGAAGGAGAGAAACAGAGAGAGAGAGCGAGAAGGGGGGAAGAGAGAGAAAGAGGAGGAAGGTATAGACCGCTTTTCGCTCTATGTTCAAATTTCATTGCGTCAAGTTCATTCGTCCACCAACGCGGAATTCACAGAAAACGTCGGTAATGGAGTTTCGCGAGATAAACAGTAGACTCCAATTCATGGACTCGAATACAGGGTTACCAACTGAGGGCGCGAGCAAGCAACAACTTGTGCTCTATGTCCTATGAGAGATATCCAAACAAGCAACGTCTCAGCTCCTTTAAATTTTTCCTCTCTTTGGTCATTCCACTTGGTTTTGCTCGGTTTGCCGTTTGGTTGTATTCGCAAAATCGGCAGACGGTCAACAACTCCGTTTGGTTAGCAAGGGCGCGAAAACAATCCATCCATCAGAAGTGTTTACGAAAAGAGTCGTAATTTCGAAGGCCCGGGGATGAAAAGCAACCTAACTGGATTCGCGCATTCTTTTAAGATTTGAAACTTCTGATTAGATTCTATATTTGCAGAAAACATGTATTTTGACAATAAGATTATATGCAGTGGGTACCAAATTGAATGAAGGAATTTATAGAATTTCTTAAAAACGTTTCTTGGACGTAAATGCCAAAAGACGATATTAGGATATCTCAAAGAAGCCCTACGTCAGGATAATATACTGTTCTAAAAACGTCCATTGTAGCAAACAAGTTTTTAAGACCTTTAAACTTTTTTATAGAACGTCTTAGCGACATTGGAGGTAAATAAGGGAATTTGTTTACGTTGTTGAACCTCAATCATAAACATACCTAATACCTACTTTCTATAAAGTTTCTGTTTCATAAAATAAGTAAAGTATGAGCATTTTTGGAATGGCTGAAAGTTGCTCAGATCAAAAATAAGAGCTGAACTATAGGTATAAAGAAATTTAAGGGATTTTTGAAAAATTCAAATAAGTTTTGAAATTTTTAAGGGATTTCGTAAGATTTAAAGACATTCCAATGATTTAAAAGAATTTGAAGAGATTTCGAAGCAAGTTTAAAGAATTTCAAGAGAATTTTCAATTGATTTTAGCTATTTTCGAGAAGTTTCAAAAAGATTAAAAATAATTTTAAAAAAGTTGGGGATTTGACGAGATTATAAAGAGTTAAATAAAAATATTTTGATTGATTATCCGGAAAAGTGTTTTTCAAACCGAAAATTACTTCCTGAAATGAAATGCACTTTTCGTATCAAAAATAAAATCAAGGACATTTCTCGGAGTTTCCAGGATTTGGTTCATTTCCCGGACAATTCACTAATTTTCTTAAATTCACGCTCTTCTCGGATAATTTAAAAATGTCAATTAAGAAGTACGAATGCAAAATAACTGTTTTCCATTTAATGAGACTAAAATGCACAATTTGATTAAAACGTGTTCTGCAGGGGACAAGGAAGATAGACCGGCTGGTAGATTCGTTTACAAAATAAAGTGGATAAAGAGGTTTGGAAAACCTCTTTACGAAAAAGGTTTGGAAAGGGGAGTATGCGGAAATATCATGAGAAAAAATTTGTTGAAAAAGGTTTTTGGAAAAAAGCGCTGGAAAAGGAGATTGAAAAAAAGTTTTGAAAAACGAGGTTGGGAAAGAAGCGTGAAAAGGTGATGGGCGGGATGGAAAATGGCGTTTCAAAAAGCATTTTAGAAACGTGGTGGGCATTGGGATGGAAAATTACTTGAAAATTGACGTTCTCCTCGCCTAATAAAAAAAAAATCTTTTAGAATTTGCATAAACATAATAACATAAATAAAAATAAATAAAAATATTTTATACAAACATTGTTTTCAAATAGTGAGCACGTTATATTGGAGAATATTCAATTAATTGAACATCAAAAGACATTGATCGCGACGCAGGAAGTAGAAAAAGTTCATATGTCTCCGCTAATTTGTCTGGCCACACGGTACTTTTTCTACTTTGTCCATCATGAGGCTTGACAGTGGACGAAATTGTCAAAGATCTCACGCATTCTATACTAGGGTTTCAGTTCTAATTTAAGTGAAAGATGTACTTTTATTCAATCGTAAAATTAAACTCGTCACATTTCAAATTTTCAAACAATATTTACAAGGAATTTTCTTTTAATTCACTTCTATGCATATAAAAAGGCAATTGAGAGACATTGGGGAAGTTTAGAGTTTTCACCTGCCCTCCAAAAATGCCAGAAAGAATCTGCGTTCACGGCATGGCAATGCAAATTCAGTTGACCCGATAAAAATGCATTGGGTCATAGAAAGGGAAACTCCCAACCTACAAGAGGAAATTTCACGCCAACATACGATTTTTATGGTTTCACGTCGACACAGATCTACTATATCTTTGCATCTACATATTCTTTTCCATATGCACGTGTTCAGGTTTTACGTTGTTATTTACATTAAAGCCTGCATGAGCTTGTCCCGTAAAAAAATGTGATAATTTCTTTTCCCGGCAGCATTCATCCCATATTATATAATATTGAATTAATTAATGTGGTATTATAAAATAAAAGAGACCGAGATGATGTGAAAAGGTCGTAAGAATTTTAAGGCGAAGAACCTTTTACAATAATAATTGTATATTAAATCTGAAATTGGCGCATAAATGCAATTTATGCCTCTAAGTGAAAAATCACTTTTTTGTAACTTTCTATTCTCTTTTTCTTCTTTTTATAGTCGTCGCAGTCACAAAGCGGCGATCGCGACATTCAACGTTTCAGAGTGTGTAATTATCGTTTTATAGAGCGCATTGTTTTGTGTATTGGTGGACGCGATTCCATCGCCATAACTCGAACTCTACGGTCATTCGGGCTAACCTGTTTCCCATTTCGATGTCCGGCAGCAATTCAGCCCCATGAACACTTTCCACTTCGACAGGGTGGTAGAAGAGCGCGGGGTTTAGGTGAAAGAGGGAGGATTGAGGGCGGTTGTAGAGCGATGCAATTTCAGAGTGGATATAGTCATGTGCGAACAGAAACGCTCAATAAAAATTAAACTGGAAATTCGTAAGTTTAAAACAACAATCGAAAGTCGATGCTTACATTTATGCTCCTAAAACTAAGAACCAAGGGTTATTTTAATGAAGGCATCATTTAGTTCCTCTACGAAACTTTTACTCATAAATTTCTCAAGTGTAGAATGTAAAAGTTTGAGGGATTTTTTCAGATTAGTCACTGACTTTTTACTCATTTTTTAAAAAGATTTCAAGAGTGGTGAACCCTTTGTAACGATGTGTGAAGCAGAGAAACGGAAAGTGGGATTTAAAATGTGGTAAAAATTTACATGACGTAATACATGATCACTTGAACGAGAAATTTTAAAACTCTACTTCGGTTATAAAAAATGTATGAGGTTTTTCCCATTGCCCTTGAGCTACATCGTCTCGTCGTCTAAAAAAAAAGGCCTGATCTCTTGCGTGCGATCCTTCTCAAGCGTTACTCCACGTGTACGGAGGGAAGTTTTAGAGTTCTATGTATAAGAGAAGGAGAAGAGGAGGTTGAAGGGAACAGGGAAAGAGGGATTCCCTCGCCAACGATTAGGAAAGTTTCTAGGGGACTTGGTGAACTTGGCAAACTTACGAGGGCCAGTGGCACCACGTGGAAACCGTAAACATTGAAGGTTACGAAATGAAATAGGTGCGATGCGATGCGATGTCGGAAGTCATTGATCTGCCAATCCCATTGAAAATTTTACAGAAGATAGAAAAGTTTTCCGCCTTCATCCCAAACAAAAATTTAGGATCTCTTTCCTTACGCCTTGAATTTACTGAGTGGATAACCATTTATATTTGAATTGTACTTTGGTAGGAATTTTTTAATTTGCAAAAATAAATAACGGAGATTCGATTGATCGGAGGATCCGAATAAAATCCAAAATTGCGCAATTGCATTATTTAATCAAACAATAAAGCTAAGTGCATGTACAGCATTGACGAAAAATAACGGTTTTGAGAGCTTGAGTAATCAAGTGCTGAATACCGAATGGAAAAATATTTTCTGACACCCGTCTATCAAAAGCGACACTTGATTCAATTTTAATGGCAGAATTGTTCGATTCATCGATATTCATAATTTAAAAAAAAAATTCAAAGTACTCAATGATTTTAAGGGGTTTGAAAGAATCAATCATTTAACAGTCACCATAATAAGCTATTTTACCAAATGTCAGAAATTTTCCAAGGTTTTAAAGATTCCAGGGAGTCTCATCGGATTTCAAGGAATCTCAAGAATTTTTACCTTATTCTCATTGGGGAATAAAGAGGACAAAATGGGAAATCCAAAAGAAAAAGAAACGGTCCAAAGCTCGGTTTATCCCTTTTTCCTCATCTCCTGTCTCTTTCGTATATCGAAACATACATTCCTAGGTAAATGTACATTTATTCGAAAGTTCACAAATACAACGACCAACTTGCACTCTGCTAATAAGTCATCGGCCCTCGTTCGTTGGTTCTCTCGCAAATCCCCTTCCGCCAACCACCAACCCCTTCCATTCTCTCTCACCCTCTCTCTTTCTCTCTCTTCGCTTTTCCAGCATCCCTATTTCAACCGTTCCACAGCTCTTCAGTTCCACATGGTTCCACTTCGTTCCGTTCCAAACCGTTCCACTCCGGTTCGCATTTTGCGCGAATTCCATCCACCAGTGCAACCCCCCTCCCCCACTGCTAAGTCACACGAACTTGGAACTCTCCTAGCTACGTGTATGTGCAGAAATGAGAGAGAGAGAGAGAGAGAGAGAGAAAGAGAGAGAGGCTGGTGACAGACACAGACAAACCGAACTCTATCCTAGGTGAACATCCCCCACTTGGGTTGCTGGTACTATGGTACTATGGTGCTTTCTCGGAAAACGTCACTTATCATCTTTCTCTCCCTTGCACGCTCATTCCCTCGTTCAGTCTTTCACTTTGACCGGGTTATGCTACTAGTGCGCTGCATTTTCAAAGCTCCCACTTCAAACCCGAATCCAATTATTTAATGCTTCGAAAAATCATTTCGACCTTCAAATACGAGTTAAAAGTGAAGGTGATGAATTGACTTTTTAAAAATATTTATATCACCAATTCAAATCATTTTTTTTAAAGGAGATTTATTTCGAGATTCTATACGGAACGCTGGTTTAAGGAGAGTCCACAGACTTTCAATATGATTTCAATTTAAGAAATTTTTTCCGGGCCGATTCAACATTTAGGAAAATTCCCTTCTTGAATAGGATTACACAAAATTTAGGAAATTTCCCTGGTTTGCATTACAATCTTAATGGAATTTTGCCTACTCTGTTTCAGAGGACATTTCTAAACTATTCAATAAGTCAATAACATTTTAATATAATGTAAAAGGAATTTAGGATAATTTTCCACTTATGTTCTAAGGGAAATTCTCTGCATTTTGATTAGAATTCTATAAGGGAATTTTCCCTGAGAGGAGTTATGGAATTTCCTAACATTTTCAATCAGATACCACAAGATATAGTATAGGGAATTTTTCCGATTCCGCCTTAAAGAAAATACCCTAAATTTTCAATAATATTTTACAAAAATTCAGTAAGTTTTCCTAAATAATTTCAATTTCTTTTGACACTATTTTTAGAATGTCATATTTGAGAAAAAATTTCGATAATCCTTGATATCTCGAAGTCGACTTTCAGAGCTACCTGGAATGGCAGAGTAGCTCATGGTGAAAGCAGAGAACGTGGTGAAAGGTGAGGTTTCAGCTCATTACGTTTCACAATGGCTGGGTACATTTTACTTATCAAGTCATGCTGTTGTAAATAAATAGTAAAGAGTGCTAGATTTTTCTAAGATCGAGGAATGCATTATCATAGAACACGGAATCGCCCTTTAATAAACCATCCACAGAATGTGTTAAATTATTTTGTAAACTATTAACATATTATTAACCTAAATATAATCCTATCTTGGATCCTAAAATAGTACCTAATAGTATATGGAATTCTCTTCAGGATTCTGTCTAGGATTCTTTAAGTATTTTTATAAAAAGGACCTTATCTGGGATCCTCCAAAAAATTTTATTTAGGTGTAGATCTTTTTTAGAATTCTACCTATAAGATCTTTAAGATTTATTGTAAATGGGAAACAGCATTGGAACCTTTTAAAGATCATATAATTCTATACTGAGAAAAATGTTTGGTCCGGACAACAAAACTTTTTGTGGCTATAGAAGCAACAAAAATTGTTAGTTGTGCTAACCGAATTTTTGTTGAACCAACCAAAGTTTTGTTAATTCAACCAAAACTGAGTTTTTGTTGGTTTAAATTAATTTTCTTGGTTCAACAAAAGGTGTTTGTTGAAAGAACCAAGATTTGGTTTTTGGAACGATTTTTGTTGCTTCTATAGCAATAAACATTTTTTTATCCGAACCAAATAGTTTTCTCAGTGTACTAATGATCCGTCAAAGGTACATTATAGCTATATGGGATCCTTTGTAGGATGATCCTTTGTATATAGGATCTAACGTAGGGATTCTACGTAGATCTTCTAAAGGATCTCTATATATTTTCCTCTATTTGACAGAATTATACTGTATATTTGCTTGTAATTAATTCCTCGATAATTATGATTATTACAAAAATAATATAAAATTATATTTATTTTCTTATGTAATTAACAAATTACTTTTTTTCTAAGTATGAATAATTTTTTTGTCAACTTGAAAAGTTCTTCAGTCGAATCTCCTCCATCAGAAAATTGCAGGATAGTATAATTCGTCCCTCTCCCTCCCTTCCAAAGTATTCGATCTTTCTCTCTCTCTCTCTCTTCTGCTTTCCTTTAAACTCTCTCTATAATTCAGAACATTTTGCTATTGGTCGACTCTCGCTGACGTCACTGTGAAACCAACATGATAACAAGGCTCCCAACGAGAGGGTGGTTCGACGGAGGAAACAGGGGTGGCGTGACGATTCCACAAAAATATGTTGTCAGACAGTAACACTCTAGCGAGCTGCGAGGACACTGACGCTGATTTTACCCCGATTACAAATTCCTTTCATCTACATAAAAAAATTATACATGTCCTGCAAAGTTTAATTCAACGAAAAATTTCTCTTTATTTTAGTCGTTAATATGGGTTATACACCGTGTTAGTTGATCTTACTGCGCGCTCGGCTAGTTTAGTTTATTAAATGTCCTTGTCTTTGTTAATTTATAATTTATTACTATCAATTGGAAGCACATATATCCCACAGAAAATTAAGTGTTTTTAGTGAGTTATTTCAGAGAAAGAAATGCTTCTAAAACTGGAAATTAGGATACCAATGAAAAAGCTAAATGTTTATTATAACATTTTAATTTTTGCACAAAAAGTTTGGTACAGCCGAGCTTACTTGGTAAGCCGAATCTTGTTCACTTCATTGATGTTTTGCAGAACCCAAATGGGATCTTACATAGGATTTTTCAAATGTAATTTCGCGGGATCCTACATGGGATTCTATATGAGATTCTACGTAGGAGCCTTAAAAATAAATTTTCCCTGAGTATTGTATAAAAATAAATATTAAACGATGTGTTATACTTCTCTCAAATTTTCACTGAATAACTTTAAAAGTAATAAAATTCATATGTAAAATGTTTAAATTTAAATTTAAAAATTAACTTCGACCAGAAAATCAATTTGGAGCTAAAATACTCGTACGAAAATAGAGTTCTGCGATCAATACGAGGCAGCGAGCAACCGCTGACCGGTGGAGTCTGCGCAGAAGATTTTCGAAGTATTTTTAGGTTAGGTTAACTGACGTAATAATTTCCAAATGAAAGATTTAAAAATATTCAAGAAGAGCTAAAGTTTAAAAATACGCGGGAAAGAAAATATTACAACAGATACAAGAATATGTACGAATATATATAGAGCATTATATATATAACGCGGGCATTAGGGAACCACTATTTCGAGCCTTAATGCGGAAAACTAGTCAGGGCCCTAGTCTTAACCAGTATCTAGTTAGGCCCCCACTAGATACAGATTGACTTGTCAAGGTAAGAAATTACTTAGTAGCACCAGAAAGGCCCGTGTAGAAATTTCCAAATCTGGCCCAGACCGATCGGGCACCGATTGGACCAGGTCTGGGCCTGGTCGGGCCGTGTAATTTCAACGAATAGCTCATCACCGTGAGCAATACAAATTGATAGAAAATGTCGAAAATGTGTGCCCAATTGAGCCAAAAGGAGTGGCGACATCTACCCGCAGTGTGCCTTACGCTGCATCATTGAAACATTATTACACTGGTGCCCATTTGACACAACCGACATTTTGATTATATTTCCATTCAATTTAGCCGTATTATAATTTCCTCAATCAACCCCTGATTAACAATTGCCATAATTATACTGCAATTTGAATGTCTGAATCGCTTTGAGAGCAAAGTTTAAAATCGATTTTTGCCTCCAGTTTGCGAATTTAACTTTGAAATAAGATTTCATAAATATGTATTAAAAAAAAACAGATGTTTTTCTAAAAAAAGATTCTTTGTCTCAATCTCAATTAACAAGACAGAAATTGAAATATAAGGTTAAAAGTAAATCTTGAATTTAAAGAATTGCAAGACTTTACAGAATCGACCCCCTTAAAAGCATTTGTATTTAACGATCGATTAACGTTAGGATATAAATATACACGTTCAATATGAATACCGTCATACCTTCACTGAGAAAAATGTTTGGTTCGGATAACAAAACTTTTTGTTGGTATAGAAGCAACAAAAATTGTTGGTTTTGACAATCGAATTTTTTTTGAACCAACCAATGTTTTGTTAATTCAACCAAACTGAGATTTTGTTGGTTTAAATGAATTTTATTGGTTCCACAAAAGGTTTGTTGAAAGAACCAAGATTTGGTTGGCACAACCAAACAATTTTCTCAGTGTATAACCACAAGAGTCATATTTTCACACTATTATTTATTATAAAAAATAAATTATTATTAATACTTCATCTGAAATATTTAACATGTATTATGATTGCTAGCAGAGAAAGGGGTAGAGGGGTGTAAACAGATAGATGGGCCCTTAGGGCTAGGAGGTCCCAATAGGGACCCTTTTCAGACCTCCACCCCCCTTATCTTTATAAAGATAAGGGGTGTCTAGAAATACAGGCATTCGTCTTTGGGGATAAATGATCCCTAAGGGATAGCGGGTCCCCAGGGTTGCCTAGGGATAGAGGAAATATTGTAGGGGGAGTTCCTTTGAAAACTTAAGGTCCCGTGGGATAAGAGGATTTCCTGAGAGAGAAGTGGGATCCCATGGAATATAGGTCTAGGGATAGGGGAATTTCCGTGGTAAAGGTGAGGTTCCCTGTAATATCTTAGCCTCTTTGAATAGGGGATTCCTAGAGATTGGAGTTTCCTTGTAATAGATGGGTTTAAAAACGAGGAGAATTTTGTAGAGGGAGGGGGGTACATAGGGATATGGAGTCACGTGGCATACGTAGGGATCCCTAGGAATAAGAGGGAATCCTGTGGGATCTTAAGGGTGATGTCTCTAGGGCCAGGGTGGTTCCCAAGTACTTATTTCGTCTTTTTTTGTTAAAGTGCGTTTTTTACTGTCTCTGATCAGAATAAACGTTAAAAATTGATGTTTTTAATATTTAAAAAAAAAATAAGATAAAAATATTCTTCTCCTCATAATTTCTCTATTTCCACTTTTGTTAAGTTATAAGTTCTTCTTGTATAGCGCACGACTCAATTGTACTATATTCATTTCGTGATAGAATTATCAGGAATCAGGTCGCTGAGAGAAGGAATCGTTGGATCGAGCTCCGTGGCGCGCCCAGAAATTTCATTGGGGTCAGAACACGTTCATTGCACATATAAACATTAAATAAAATGTGGAGATAAATTTTGCAGAAGCATAACTTATTCCCCTCATTAAAATTAGTTACCACAAGTTACTAAGTCGTCCTAAATTAATTAGTTCAAAATTACTCTAGTTTTTCATGAAGGAAAGCAAAAGTTTTATCCACAATACGTCACACTAATGAGAATTTTGAGAACATTAAATGACAAGATTTTGTCATCAACGCAAATGCACATCCTGCAGGATTTCCCCGGAATCCCGAGCGGCAAAAGCCGCTGGGAAACAGTTTCAGTTGTTAGCAGAGTTTCAAAGCGACACGATTGGTCGAGGGCTTCACTTCAGTTTTTGTGCGTTGATCGATCGCATGCTCGGTTTTCGGTTTTCATTCATTCCGTCACGTTTGCTTTCTTGTAAATCTCAACTTTCATTCGTGATTATTTATATTACTTTAATATAATGTGTTATTAAAAAATATCTCTCGTTTTAAACACCTATCAAATTTTCATTTTTTTTTAAGACCATGTTTAACTTATAAAAATACATATGGAAACAAATGAAAAATTTTATAAAGCTGTATTTAAAATTATTTAAAAGATATTTTGAATTAAAAAATCGGTAATCTGGTAATCTACTTAGGGTTGATCTGAGTTCGGGCTTCTTTTGAATCACCTGTTGCCTGCACTTCCGAATGCACAGAAATTAAAGAAGTCACGTGAGGATGTAGGTGTGTAAAGAAGGACACGAGATTTGAAACTCCGGAGAAAGTTTGCTAACTATGACCGATCCGTTTACCCCGGTGTAAGTAAACAGTCATCTCACCCCAACTTCTGTACCTAACCCTCAATCCATCTCTTTACTCTTTATCGTTTCCTTTTTCTTCGCTCTTTAAGTCGCAGAGGAACTTTACGACCCGTGTAAATTGGCATAATTAACTCCCTGATGCAAGTTTTGTAACCGCGCGAAAAGGTCAAGGACCTTTCGCATCTTCACTAAAATCTCAAATCACAACAAAACTTTTAACCTTTGACCCAGTTAAAAAAAATTTAAAGAATATTTGTGAATATTTGTGAATAATTCAAACAAATACTTCAGATGGAATTTTCAGTATTTTTTCAATATTCGAACTCTGTAGTTTTAAGAAAAAAAATGTTAAATACGAAGAATAGAATATTATAACGCGACATATAATTATATAATATGAAAACTGTATTATTTCAATGTTTCTCTCAAGAAAAATAGGCCAATTCAAAGAAAGGGGATTCACCATTAAACAAGTTGACAACACTGATGGTAGTATAGTTTCTGCAATTTCTGCATATATGCTTTACGATCGCGACTTGCATCATTTACTACAAGAGTATGAGTTAGATTGCAAGCCGGAATCAAAATAAAAGTTATGGTTTTATCGCCAAGTATGTTTTTATAATCTTTGATATATAAAAAAATGATAGCAAAATTCAGTAGATAGAAGAATAAAACACGTTTTATGAGAACATTCGCTTGTTTTCAGTACATTAAAACAATATATCTCTTCCTTGAAAAACCAAACAAAATAAATTTCATGTAAATATCAAGGAGAAGTAACTAAAAGGATTTTGGTTTAACGAAAATGTATACCAACTCTTTTTTAGCATCTTAGTACTTTCTAAGGATAAGGGAGACAGGATGAGGAACACGTGATTTCCGGTGTACCACTTTCTACGACTGGAAAAAAAACATCGATCAAGTCTAACCGATAAATGTGTTCCCTTAAAGTCAGGAAGAAGAAACAATGTAATATGGATAGTGTGGGCGTCATGGATCAGCTCCCAGCAGGAAACCATATTAACTTCCACCATTCGACTCTCAACATTACAATTTTCCTTCGGCTACCAATCTCGCTGAGCTTTAGATGGCTCTTGATTTAAAACTTAAACCGACTCCACTTTATGCCTCGACCCTGAACCAGGAACGACCCCGCTTTGAGAACGACGACGTAGTTCTTGTTTCATACCGAGGCTCAAAGATGAATGCATATAAAACTACACTCGTTTGCCAAATGGTCAGCCTCCATGTAAGTTGGTACATAAACCGCGTGCATAGTTCGAATGGTGCTCATCGTTCATTTGCTGCATCAATAATAAGCCCTAACGTGAGGATCAAGGTTTTATGTTGTTGGAATAACTTCCATATCGTTAGGTTCCAATTGATTTCGTGGATAATTACACAACTTTAAAGCCTATCAAAGTGTCATGATAAAATCTCTCTATATATATTATAACAAAAATGTCGGTGTTGCATCACGCTAATTCAAGAAGTTAGAGTCAACTCCTTCTCTCAGCTCGCCCTAACTCCTTCCACTACTGATGACTTCTCCACATCCTCCTTTTTCCATTCTTCATTCACTATCCTTCATCCACCATCCTTCACCCTCCATCCTCCCTCTTCAATTCTACATCCTTGATCCTCCACACTTCAAGTTTCATTCTCCGTCCTCTATTCTTTACCCTCCATTCTCCATTATCCAGCCTTTATCCTTCATTCAATATCCTCTATCATCTAATCTCTATTCTCTATCTTCTATCCTCCTTTGATTCTCCAAGGAGGATAGAAGGATATCCTTGATTCTTTATCATCCATTCACAATTTATCATTCTCCATTCTTCAAGTTTCATTCTTTGTCCACCATTCTCCACCCTTTATCCTTCACTCTCCTCCTTCATCCTTGATTATCCAGCTTCTATCCTTCATCCTCTTTCCTCTATCTATCCTATTATAATATATCCTCTATCATTGATCCTCTATTATCTATTATCTTGATTGTCCATCCTCCATCCTCCATCCTTAATCTTCTATCTCTCATTGTATTATATATATGTATATCCTCTATTTTCTATCCTCCTACCTCGATTCTTGATCCTTGATCCTCTATCCTTCTACAATTCTCAATCCTTGAATCTTTATCCTCAATTTGCAACCTCCGCACATCAAGTTTTATTCTTTGCCCTCCATTCCTGACACTACATCCTTTATCATTGATTCTCCACTCTCCATCCTCTGTCTTCCATCTTCCATCCTCCATTCTCCACCCTTAATCTTTTATCCCACATCATACATCCTACATCCTCTGTCCACTCCTACATTCTCTATCCGCCTACCTCGATTCTCGATCCTTGATCCCAATCACAATCTATCATCCTCCACTCTTCTTCCTCTTCTTCCGAAAATGAAGTTTTATCGGATTATAGCCTCAGAATATTGATTCAAACTAAAAAATATACGGATTGAACGCCAGATAAGATGAGCCTCATTCTCATTCGGATTGAATCGAATTAAAAAGTTTGTTTTAATAAGCCTTGCATTGTATTATATATAGTTATATAGTATTCACAATATTATATATATGTGATGGAATTTCTCTTATAAGTTTGCTTGTTAATGAAAGAATTTAAGAATGTAGATGAGATCGAAGCACGAGAATGTTAGCAACCTGTCGCTCACACTGTAATATCGATTTAATAATAATTTACGCTGAAATTCAGTGTTGCTAGAGTGAGTGCTTGCAATTTCCCGTCTTATAGGGCAGAAATTTATGAATTGAAAAATTACACTTAAAGTACCTATACAAATACATGAATACTATTCATTTTTTTATTCATTCTTTGAACTTGTTCAAAGATTCAAAGAGGATAGGGAGAAAAAATAACTTTTTTCTTTTTTCGAGAATAATTTCAATTCATCTACTGAACCAATAGTTATAAATAGAACATACATTAAATAAGAAGTATTTCTAGCGAAAGTTAAATAAATATCATAATTTTTTCTGAATTTTTTTTGCACATTATTATTCATCTAAAGTGACTAGCCTATTTCTATTTGAGAAAACCAGGAAGACTGTTTCCCCTGCTTTTCCGGCAATTTTTGCATGCCGAATAGCGACGTCAGAGGAAAAAGGGAAAGGAGGTGGAGAGAAAACTGGAAGAAGAGAGAAATTGCTGAGTAGAAAATAAAAGCACTCCCTAGGCGCCTAATTATCTTAATTTGCATCGGATAATGAACGCTGCAATTAAAAATAATAAAAATCTCCATTGTATTGCTAGAAAGAGGCGGAAGGAACCTCGCGATGAAGAGAGTGAAAAAGGAGGTGGAGAAAATAAGAGAAAAAGATAGATAGTGTAAACACAGAAACAACCAAACAAGCAGATTTTTGCCTCTGTTAAGCGAGATTTGTCAGACTGATGCAGCAGCTTGCAGCTTCCGTCGAGGAAGTCAGGAACTACGGAGAGAGAAACTTCAGGTCACGAGTTTCACTCGCATTATCGAAAACATCACGAAATGCCCAGATGAATATTATTAGCATCAGAGTTAGACATAAAATACATTTCAAATAAAATTTGAAATGGAGTTGTAAGATTTATGAAAATTAAAAATATATTTCTCTACAGTTTTTTTAGAGATATTTGTTTCAACATTTCTAAAGAAATTTCTAGAGATTCTAAAATATTTCAAGGAATTTTAAGATTAGTAAAATATTCTCTGAAGTACAAGAAGGGATGAGGAAGTACGTTCTTTTTAGGTACATTTCCTCACGGAGTTCTAGTCCCGCAGCGAGAGAGAGCAGAAAACCACCCTTAGTTTTCCTCCAACAGTGAGCCCCTCCCCTTATCACGCCGGAGTTCCCCATCCTTTCTACTATGTCGACTCATTGGCACAGGGAGCACAATTTCTCTTCTCGAGTTTTCTCTTTTCTCAGCTTCGTCAATATTACCCGAAGAGAGCGAGAATGAATCGAAGACAATAAGAAATAAAGAAACAAATAAGAATAAAGTTTCGCGATATTTCTGCTAAAAAATTTATACTTTATTCGTTATTTAATAACGACGAGGATCCCTGTTAAAGTATATAATCCACCGAAAAGAATGTTTACACATGCAATTACGAAAAGTTCAAAAGTCAAGTCAAGGTTCAAATTTCAAAGGTGAAATATTAAAGGTCAAAATGTTAAGATAGAATTTTCCAGACATGCGTAAAAGTTTTAAAAATTCATAGAACATATTAAGAGAGCAATCTCTACAATTGTTTCTAAAAATCTCAAAAAATCATACTAACTTATTTTCAGGAAAGAATACAAGATAGATGTGTATTTATCTTTCTAATCTAATGGCGCCATTTTAAATTTCAATTATGATAATTTTGTTTATACCTACATTACTTTCATTTAATTCAATTGGACAACAGAATAGTGGAAACTTATGACAAACGAACATTTCCCTTTCACTAAACTAGCGAATTTTCAATGGTGAACGACTAAAAAGCTTTCCCTTGACACCCCGCAAGAATAAGCGCAACAAAAACTCCCCCTTGCCGCGTGGATCTCCACCAGAATTAAACCGAAAGCCCCATCCCATCCCCTAAGAACCACTTCTCCCTTCTGTCTGATCATAGTCCCTATTTTCCCGCCACGTCTGCCTTACCGACGCCAGTAATCAACCTCCACGAATATTATTTTCGGTGACTTTATCGCTCGAACCGGAAGTTTGCTTTCGTCCAGTTTCAATTTTATTATAGAAATGTGGCGCCAACATCCACAACTACTATTATATATACATTATACATTTAAATAATAATAATAATAATAATAATAATAATATCTTATCCCGTAAAATCTTTTTCACCGTAATATGATAATCCGTTGATGACAATGAATGACAAAATTGAAGTAACAATTTAATTGTAATTTTACAATTTGATTATTAATAAGCCTCTGCCTAAATAGTGTCCTCGCAAATCCTACACAGAAGCTTATTAAATTGGTTGGTACCTGATATATCCAATATAGATTGCACTGTTACTTCGATAATTCCGCACGGATGTGGTTTCATTATCAACATTGGTTGTCAATATTGCTTGGATTAATTCGTTTATCCGCTATTACATTAGCTTCATTATCAATCAGAAGTACCATTTACATTATAGTTGCTTTATACCGCAAAATTATTGACAAAGTTGTTCAAATGTTCATGCTTAATTTAGATTTGAAAAATTTATTTTCAGAATCGCTTTACAAGGATGTTTCGATTTTTTTGCTTTTCTGTATTACAACACCCTCACCTTTTGCGCTTCTTCAATACATTCTGTCACTCACACCCCTCTTCTCACTTCCTTCAGCCCCCTCCACTACTACAAAACCCTCTCTCACTTTCTTCACCACATATACCCCCTCTTAACTTTTTCCTCCCTCTATTCTGTTTTTATACCTCTCTCTATACTCCTCTCATTACCTCCTTCTCCTTACCACCACTTTTATCACTTCGCTCAATTCCCTACTGCCCCCTCCACCCTATCAGCTCCTGCCATCCTCCTATCAGTGCTTCGCGTTTCTTACCCTTCTACTCCCCCTCCTCTTCAATTTCTATAGCCTCCTCATTACTTTCCCATCACTTTTTTAACATCTAAAACTCACTTTTCCCCTTTTACATGACAAGAATATGCGCCCCTCTTTTCTATGTCTTCTTTTAAAAACCCTTTCCCTCTCACAGTTCTACTTCTACTCTCCTCTTTCTTTCACCCTATTCTTTATAATCGCATCTCTACTTTCTTCTCTCTTATTAATCCTTTCCCCTCTTCCACCCCCAATCAACTTCCTAAACCTAGAAACCTACTCAGGCTATCACTCTTCCTTCTGCCCTCTTCTATGTTGACACCCTTAGGTCTCGAACCCTCTACACCCTATTTTCTTTTTTGCTATATCCCTCATCATCTTACATACCACCCCTTTCTTCTCCAAGCCCTCACATTTACCCCTTTTAAGTAGGCCCCTCCCACCACCTCCTTACCACTTGAAGGTAAAAAATTTACTTTTACAAATACATAAATGCATCCGCTAATTTGACCAGAACTCACCCCCTAAGACGCTATCAAGCTAAAGATCTATAAAAATTAAGTTATAGCGTTTTTTGATTGATTATTATTACAACAGATGCTTGCCTTGTAGCGTTAAAAATGTATAAAACTCTTCAAAATTTTTTTAATAAATTTATAATTAGAAAATAAAAGTAGATGAGCTCATCTTGATTACAAAAGTGCATGACATAAGCTAAGAGAAAACAACGCAACGTGTCGAGCAGCGTGCAAAGGTATATTTTACCCTCAAGGTAAAAGAGAGGATGATTCACTCCTAGAAGATTCACGACGTTTGACCCGGACTTTTTGTACCTGGGATCCTGTTATATGTCATCTGATCTCATGCAAACCTTCTCATGTGGAAATTTTTATAAATAACTTGAATTGGTCACTCCCCTAAGAATGTATGTCTCTTTAAAGATGAAATTGCCAAATTCACACACAAAAAAAATAGTTTTGATTAGCAAATTTCTAAATAAAAATATTGCTGAAACTGCAAAGTGGAAATTCTGGGTGAAAACTTTTGTACTGAATATAGCAATCTGAATTAAGGTATTTTATTTCTACCTTGATGATCAAAAGAATCACTGACATTATATAACCTTGCCTGTTGATTTCTTATTCTATACTCAACAATTTAAATCGATTGGTGAGCCCTTCAGGTATGCCTCAAAGGGGTTAGTAATGTATAAGAACCAGTAGCCCTTTATAGAAGTTTCAAGCTTCCGACTGATCGATCGCTAATGGCTAAGTATAATGTGCTCAGGTCGGAAAGATCGAGTTGAATTAATGAGTCGAGTGAAATTAGAGGTTGAAGCGTAAGACGTCAGGGAACAGTTAATCCTTGATCATTGGTATTAAAGAAATTACAAGCGACCTGTAGGTTATAAGGCTTTCATTAAATAAACTTGATAAATCAGAAATCTTAAAATAAATCTTGAATCAAACGAAATCTTGAATTGGGAACTAAAGACTCATTTCCTGTTGGATGTCAGTGTTGCCAACAAAATCTCGGCGCTCTTCATGTCAAATCATAAAGCAATGTCGACTCTTTATGTTGGTACAACTGTTTTCTACGACAACTTTAAGGAACTGCCTAAAATGTAACTGTATTTTCCAACTGATAATTATAGCTACACAAAATATATGTATTTCATCAAAATGCTAATATTTTCATTTCTTCATTAGCAAACTAAGTTTTTAAAAGTTAATTCTTATTTTTCGTTCCAGGAAGTTGGGAAGGTTAAAAAATACGGTTGGAATTTGAGCCTGCGAAATTAGTTTGGAAAATCAGATTCAAAAAAGGGGTTCGAAAATTAGATTAAAGGGGAGTTGGAAGCGCGTTGGAAAAAGTATTCTGAAAGACTGATATTTGAAGAAAGGTGGAAAAAGGGGTTAGAAAAGAAGAACTGGGTAGAAAAAAAATTGAGAAAAAGGGGTGAAATAAGGCGTTATACAGAGCTTTGCAATGTGTGTGGGAAAAACCGTTTAAGTAAAGGGCGAGGTAAAGGGTTTGAAAAGAGGTTTCTAAGGGAGGTTCGAAAGGGGTGTAGGGGAAATGTTTTGAAAGGAGATTTGAAGAAAGGTAAGAAAAAGGATTTGAAAAGAGGAAGGGGTGAAAAAAAGATGGGAAAAAGTGTTTTGAAAGGTTTGCAAAATGGTGAGAAAAGGAGTTAGAAAAAGTGTTTAGGAGAACGGAGGTCTAAAAAGTTGAACGATGGAAAAGAAATTGTTGACAAAAGTTTTTTTGAATTAAGTACAGTGGATATTATATGCAGACATATATCTCGTATGTTTGCAAAAGCAGATCCGCTTGGATCATATACTGGCGATTGCAGCCGAAGTTGTGATCGTAAACCTCGTCTAGTCTATCTTTTCGACCGAGATTGCTCCAGGACTCGTAAACTATGGCGCGATCTCCGCACCGTCCTCTGAGGAGTCGCAGGGGGTTGTGGGTAATCATCAAGAATGTCCTGCTCTAACGTTAATTCGTTTTTGATAGCCGGAGAAGAATTTATTGCTTAGCTTTAAAGAGACTAAATGAAAAATGGTGGGCGGATGCTCTTGAATAAGGATACATGGCAGTCCACGGTTATAAAATATAATATTTGTTCATTAAGTATTATAATTTTTTATAATTAAGAATTAAACCCTGATCAATCTAAAGCACACTCATAAATTTTCTGAACCTGCTGAATCAGTAAACATCTCAAAGCTGCTCCATACAAACGCCCCAACGTTCCAAAAACATTTTTCGACGGTACCACGAGAAAAAAATAATAAATTTAAAAAAAGCTTCCGAAGACCGCGCCTTTCATAAACGTTCTCCGGATCGCCGTACGAGCAAAATCTAACCTCAAAATAAGAATGCGCGCGCAAAGTGTAATTGCGCTTCCTCATTGCACCCTATATCACTCTATAGTTTTTAGTGTCTTTCAGATTCGCTGGACCCAACGTAACACCCAAGATTTAGCATTGCATAAAACGTCTCTTAATTATCCAAATAATTTTTAATCATTCTGCAAATGGATTTAAATTATTAAATCTACAATAAGAGATATATGACGGAAATCAGTGGAAAGTAGAAAGCTACGAGAGAAGTAAAGTAACGAAAACGAAGGAGAAACGGCCCTGACTGTGCGTCTCTTGAGGCAAGAGAGACCGACAGAGTGCGAGAGATACATAGAACATCAGGGTAAGAGAGGGTCGAGGGGCCGTCATAATTCCTTGAATTGAACGTCGGGTATTTCTCCACCAAGGTTACCAGCAGAGTGATGGTGGGGAGTATGATCGGGAGGGAGGAAGAGGGAGAGGGTGAGCGAGGCAGCACAGAACCGGTGGATGAGGAATCGATAGAACGACAAGGACGGCGCACACCTACACCAACATAACGCCGGCACTTGGTTTTGGCCCCTTAGCAATGCCGGTTGGAGTGTTGCATGGCGTCCCTGTTGGCGGCGCCACCGTCGCTCTCACTCGTATACGAAATGGTGGGGCTACGTGTCAAGCTGCTTGGCTCTGTGGAGCAGTGCGGGATAGAGGGGCAGAAACGATGGGCAAAAGCGGGACGGTGCGGGTTGAGGGGCATGGGGCGGTGTGTGCGCGGTGAGGAGAGAGACAGCAGGGAGAGCCGACTTTATGCAGCTGCGGGACGATAACAACGATGGGCTACAGGACCGCCGCTATAGCTGGGGAAATGCCAAATGGGCTACAGGACCGTGCCGGCCTAGCTGTACGTACGTACGTTCGCCTGCTCGTAGTGGCATGGCGGACGGACGGCAGAAGCAGGCAGGAAAGGCGGGAAGGAGGGATTTGAAGCGATCTCGTCTCTTCTCGTCTGCCTCTGCGCTCTACCGTTGCTGATCTGGCCTTGTCTTCTGGTCTTTTCGTCTCTTCGTCTCCTCTTCCATGGACCTGGTGTTCACTGCTCTCCTCTCCACCACCATCACCAATCCTTCGAATCCTATAACCGTATAACCTTACCGTTTTTCGTGCTCCTCTTTGCCCTAAGACCTACGTAATCGGGACGAAGCACGAAGAGATCGGTAAGGGTAAGCTTGAGAGAGGAGATGCACTATGAACTTTAAGGAACGTGGAAAGGGAATTGAGAAACGATTCTGCATATAATATTAACTAGCTATTTTTTGAACTTCTACAGCTGATGAACTACAAAACACTACGATTCGACTACCAAAGAATACGACAAATCACAAAATTGATGTTTTACCATTTTTTCGCCATCGTTAAACACTTTTTGAAAGTCCTATTATATTATTATTATTACTATTATTCTTTTTTGATTGTAGATAAAATTAAATATAGGAAAATAAGTTCAGAATTAAACCGTCAGCAGCGCTAGGTACCACTTGTTCTCACAAGGGGAATTTATCGCCAAAAATACAAGTATGAATTTACTCATATACGTTAATTCGTTTTTGATAGCCGGAGAAGAATTTATTGCTTAGCTTTAAAGAGACTAAATGAAAAATGGTATCAAGATTAAATTTATTTTAAATATGAATTTGAATAATAAAGACATTTTTTACATGACCATTATATACTTCATTTGACTTAATTTCCTGTACTTATTTTCCTATACTTCATTGCCTACAATACTTTTTCGTATCAATCGATTTTTCTTGTGGATGCACTTAAAATTTTTGAGATTTTAAATTATTTTGAATATG
Organism: Synergus umbraculus; assembly: GCA_900474325.1. Lineage (NCBI taxonomy): Eukaryota > Metazoa > Arthropoda > Insecta > Hymenoptera > Cynipidae > Synergus > Synergus umbraculus. The sequence goes on along the minus strand of UCOK01018761.1, from coordinate 193,989 downwards.
ACCTTTGAATTTGAAGATTTGGTTTATTTAAAAAAAAGATCAACCATCTAAGATGGAGACTGGAAAACCAAACGAACATCAAAAAGTCCTACAAAAAACTCCCTGTTCAGATGGACTGATTCTTTCTTTGTTGCGGACTGACCTATTTATTCTTCAAAGCTGATAAACGGGAATTGGTTGCATCGAGTCTTAGTCTTAGATTTTTGGAATAGAGATTAGAAACGAGGCTTATTGCATACTTGAGATTAGATTAACAATACAACTTTTGTAAACTGACTTTTGGCGCCAACTAAAGACGATAATGCGAAACACTGTTCCTGAACGGAAAAATAAGGGTTATTGTTATATAAATTAGCATTTCGGTATTTAAGTGCAGAACTTGTCAGAAATAAAGTTAAAGGACATTTTTAGAACGTCTTAGGAACGTTTTTTTAGATGTCAGTGTCAATGACACCAAGTTACTGACTTCTTATAACTTATACATACAATAACAACGTAAAACGGGATATGACGCCATCACGAAGCACCTGATTGGTCAAAAAAATGGTATAGTTGCTGTTGATTGGCTGAGAGTGCCTACTTCTGCTCAGCAGTGACGTCGTAGTCCGTTTTACGGTATATTATATGTAATTAGATCAAGAGCTCCAACATATAAAACTACACGTGGCAGTAAATAGGCTTCACTATTGTTATATATATATATATGTATTTAATAAAAAGATAGAAAAAATTTTTCATGCATATGCTCCTCAATGTTAAGGAACGCGCACAGCTCCCGACAATGGGTCAAATATCAATAATCATTGCCTAAGACGAGTTGGAGGAGCTACAGAGGATGGAAATATAATGACGGAACGTGAAGAACTTGATATCTTTTTTGATGAACTGATTGATTGAAAGATGATTTGCTAGAATGCTACAAAGCTACAATAACAGTATAAGCCTCGAGTGTAGAAGCTACATGACACAACTGTATAATTTGTGCTACCAGAAATACTTTGAGCTATGGAATTTTTCTTAAAAGTTGTTGCAAATGTGTCACGCATTTTGTAAGAAGCATCTATCATTGAATAAAATTTATACAAGTATAGAAGAAGCTAACGGTGAAGAACGGGAAGCGATATTATGATCAATCGCAAAAAATAGTTACACTAAGGAATATTGGGGCAGTTGCAGGACAATGAGAAACATGAAGATTTAGCTAGGTCCTTCCCAAGCCCGAAGACATGATTAAGGTGGATAATGATGATCTCCTTATATAAGAAATCTATTTGAAACTCTAACTTCTGGACAATCAATTGTGCAGTGCAGCTGGATAATAAAGCCATAAGGAATATGCAACTGCGACAACAACATTACATGTGTTCATAAAATATGTAATAGGATTTTTTCGGCAGTTGAATCTGTATGACGACAAATATTTGAACAACGAATACAACTCGGCTCGAAGAAAGATTTAACGGATTGTTGGAAGAACTTATGACTACTGAAAAGCGTTCGACTCAATCTATAATATGATAAACTGATTATATGTCTGTTGAAATGCTTTTGCATTTATATTGTATATTTAGATATAATGAACTACACTGATAGACTTTTTATTATGTCATCTATGATAGAAAATACGGAGAAATGTGACTTTGTTTTGAAAATTGACATATAAATAATGCTTTATATGTTAAACATAAAATATAGCGGAATATACATCGTGTATACTTTTAGTCCGCACTTGTTTTAACGGGGAAAAATTAATTGTTTCTCGTGATACGAGAGTCTCTGCAGTCGTTCAAAATTTTCCCACGTGGATCACACACTGATTTTACAAGATAAAGCTACCTTTCTTTGTGACGCGAAAATATGAGAAACTTAAATTATATTAAAAGTTCTACAATAGTTACTTAAAATTCATTATGATTAAAAATATAGTAAGTTAAAAATAAAACACAGAATTTTGAACTGTTCAAATTACTATCAAAGTTAAATATACATGAATTTAGTGGATATTCCACTGACAATGATCAATTTTGAACTCTTCTAATGTAAGTTTGAAAATGACAATCTACCTTAAAAAATATCTCTTTCTCTATTCAAAAATGTTCATCTGAGCCATAAAAATTTTTACAATTTTTTTAAAACTATTTTCTGATACTTGAAAACAACTTCTCAAATTAAAAATGATTTAAAACTTTCTTTAAATATTTGTTTGTGGATTTTACATTTAATAGAGAAATATAGAATTAATAGATATACCTATAGTAAGTTTTTATCAATCTTACAATTTTTTTCTTCTTTTAATATTTAATCTAATCAATTCCTGAATTAAATCTGTGGTTATAAGTATAGCATGCCACTTCATTAAGAGTCAGTTTCTTATCTACATTTAGACTTTTAACAACATTAAGAAGTGACTTATTCAATCCTGCTGAAAATTCCCATTACGAATTATTAAACTCCGCTTATACCGAAAATTCTACCATCTAGAATTGTTTTTTTATAAGGTTCTATTAGGAACTAATGTGATGAAGAGAATCATAAATTATAATTGAACAGTTCAAGATTCTGTTTCTAAATGGCGCTAAAAGGTTTGTACAGGGATTTTTTCATGAAAAAATTTTAACAAGTCTAAAGTTGTCTTTTTAAGGGCATGTGTTACTTACCATATGAGCAAGTTTTTAAACCCGGTTTTTTTTTCTACAATTTTTAAATTTTCAAAAAAATTTGAGTCAATATCCGTTCGTGTTCACGTTCTTGACGGATGTTGACTATAATTTTTTTGAAAATGTACAAATTGTAGAAAAAAAAACCGGGTTTAAAAACTTGCTCATATGGTAAGTAACACATGCCCTTAAGAGGGTTTATCAGATTATGATTTTATACAATCTAGCAAAGCAGAACTGAGAAATACATTTTTTTACTAACAAGATATTTTTTTAATATTCCAATGAAAAAAAAATAGTAATAACGACCAATTTGAATAATAAACAAAAATATCTTAATAAATCTTGATGTGAATTGCTTTTATTTATTTGATGCCTCTATTAGATCATTCTGAAAGAGAACTTAATTAGAACCTTTTTAAAATCTAATCAATTCCGAATTAAACCATGTAGAAACCAATTAGATTTACGACTATGCCAAATAAAACCTGATTAAAAAAACCTAGTTGAAAACTCTTAGAATCTACTAGAAAGGTTTTGTATCATTAGAATCCAAAATAAGGAAACCTAATAAAAACCTATTAGAAAACCAAGCAGAAACCTATTAAGTTTCTAATAAATTTTCAATGAACATTTTTACCAGGGATATGTTGTCCAAAAATTTAATGGAACTATAAAGAATAATTTGAAGGTAATTTTCAATAAATTACAATTTTCTCATATTTATTAAGGGTGTCGGTTCAAGTTCTGACCTCAAAAACTCAGTATTCTCATTATTTTCAACAAAATATTACAATTATGTATCTTCCAATTACAACAATTATGTTACATCAACTAGGTAATTTTTTTTTTTAATTTACCCCAAAATTTAATCGGCTCATTTTACATAAAAAGTATTAAAAGCAGACATTTTTTCACTCTATATCTGTAATCTTAAATAAAAAATAAGTAGCTCTACAGAGCGAAATAATATCTAATTATAATATTTGTTACGGAAAATGAAGAGTTCGAATTTTGAGGAGAAAACTTGGATCCAACTTCCTTAATTATTTCTTACTTTTAATCAATTCTTTTCGAAAGATGGAGTCACAAAAAAAGATAAGGGTATGTGTTATTGGCGGAGGAGCTGCAGGATTATGTGCATTGAGGCACTTGACATCAGATTTGAGTATTTTTGAACCAGAAGCATTTGAGCAAACTAGCGAAATTGGTGGAACCTGGGTTTATAATGAAAAAACAGGATTTGACGAAAATGGTTTACCAATTCATTCCAGCATGTATCGAGATCTTAGGTTTGATTAATTATTTTTTTAATGTAAGATTTGACATAATAATGTAGGATTTTAAAATCCTTTTAAATTGCTAGAAACCATGTATTACTTATCCTATCCCTACCTTACCGACATTTTTTCTCTGCAACGTTACTTTAAAATGTATTCGGATCAAGTTGAAAATTTCGAAAATTAAAGAAAATATACAGAAAAAAAAATTTCCGTAAGGTAGGGATCGGATAATTAATTAACTAACTTTAAATTTAATTACAGATCGAATTCCCCATGCGAAATAATGAATTTTCAAGATTTTCGGAAATTGAAATCTGAGAAAAGTAGTAGCATTCACCATAAGGTGATTTTATCATATTTGCGTGATTACGCTAATCACTATCAGATTCTCCAATTTATTAAGGTGAAAAAAGAAGAATTGTAAAAGTAATTTGTTGGGAATAATTGAAATTATGCATTTAATTTTACTTGCAGTTTAATACAAGAGTGGAAAATGTGCGTCCAGAGATTATAAAAATTAATGAAGAAAATATTACTGTATGGCATGTGAAAATTAAAGATTTGAAGACAAAAGAAATAGTGCATAAAGAATTTGATGCAGTTATGATTTGTTCTGGGTTTGTTTGATTATGATTATTCTTATTTCAGATATAAATTTAAAAAAAAATAAAGATGATTTAAGGAGATATATAATAATCTGTTACTATATGGAATTATTTAATGAATTTTATAATTTCAAAGTTGATAAACTTATTTTGATTTTTCACCGAAAAAATCTAATTTTTAATGCCTGCAGACATTTCTCCCAACCATATGTTCCAAAAATACCCGGAATAGAAACATTTCCTGGCACAATTTTACACAGTCATTCCTACAGAAGACCAGAGGAATTTTCGGGAAAATCTATATTGATTCTTGGATCTTCATTTTCTGCTACTGATATTAGTGTTGAATTAACTCCTCACGTTAAAATTATTTACTTAAGTTACCGAAGTGAAAGGTTAATATAAATTTTAAATATCTATATTAGAAGTTCAAACTCTACAATAATTGCTAAGTAATGAGCATTATTAGAATTAGGATCCCTTAAAAACTAAAATTAACAATTAATTTCTTTTTTAGACTAAAGGCCATTCTTCCTCCATCTATGATTCAAGTTCCTGCAGTCGAAAGGGTGGAAGGAAATACTATTTTTTTAAAAGATGGAAGCTCAATATTTGCTGAGGTTTTCATGTATTGCACAGGATATTTAATAGAGTTTCCATTTTTAGACGAAGCTTGTGGAATATCTATAGATGATAATTATGTGTCTCCAATTTATAAACATACTATTAATATTAATCAACCAACCATGTGTTTTATGGGCATAAATAGTTTTGTAGTAGCATTTCCTATGTTTGATATCAAGGTAAACGTTCTTTTTTTCGACTATCTTAAAAGATTGAATTTTGAAAGTTTAAAGAATTTTATTATTTAAAATAGTATGAATAGTATTGATTACGATATTTTTCATAATAGGCACAATACTTTACGACTCTTCTCAAAAAGCAATTTACCTTGCCATCGAAGGAGGTAATGCTGGAAGATTCAAAACTGAAAACATCAGCAAAGAGGTCAGCGCACAAATTATTTCTAGATCAATATGATTTTTTCGATTCATTGACTAAAGAAGCAGGACTGAAAAGTATTCCAGTTGGATTCAAAAAAGCTTTTGATCTTTGGACAATTGCTCGAGAGACTGATTTCTTTCACTACAAGGATTATAAAATTATTTTATCTGAGGAGGATAGGGATGCTCAAATAATTTATAATCCATGATTATTAATTAAGAATAAAATCTTAATATAAATTCACTATTATAACAATGTCTATTTTTTGAAAATTATATTCCAATGTAAGAATCAACAAATAATGACTAAAGAAGGCTCAAACCAGAATCCAAAAAACAGGTAAAAAAATAAGCAAGATATAGAACCTAAAAATAAGCCACATATGTAGGACCCATTATATTTGTACTAAAAATGAGTCCCCAATACAGAACCCAACAATATTACTCAAAAATAAGACACCGATATAAGACCGAAAAATAAGGTCCAAATATATGGCACAAAAAATTTAGGAGTTAAATGTAAGAGACAGATATAGGAGTAAAAAAATATAGGGTCTTAAAAGAAGAGATAGACATATGACTGAAGAAAATAGACACCAAAAACAAAAATATAGGGCCAAAAGATTTGAAGTGAATATTTTAAAACTCCCGCCCGATCTGCGCCATCTTTCTGAAGCTTCGTCTACTAGATCGTCCGTCATAACACTCGATCGGTAACTCAGGTAACTTCTCATTTTCAAGTTTTGAACATTCTACGTATGTAATTTTTTACGCGATTTTTAATCATTTTTAAGGAATACAGTTTGTTATTGAATCAAAAGTTATTATTAATTGTAATGAAATATGATACTTCCGAGCTACCAATAATAAACCTTATTAAATATAGTTCAGGAATAGGTTATATTTTACAAATTCGACCCAAGGTAATATAAGAAATTCATTCGTTTTTCTTCTCACGAAAGGAAGCTAATCTGTTGAACCATTTATTATATTATAAGTGATTATGATTTAATGTATGCTATACATTCTATTCTACGTGCAGCTGAATTTCGGAGACGAAAAATAAGGTTGGTAATGGAAATAATAAATGTAAACATAATAAAAAATATTAACGTAACCTAACTTTCTAATACTCCATTTATAATTCGCATAATATTCTAAACTTGCTTGACTTGTAATTAATCTACTATGAGAGTATTTTTCTCTTTTATCATACTTGCATCACTAAAATGTTTTAAACCAAATGTTTTTCAGATAATTTTCAAAGACGTTTCTGAAGTTGAAAATGGGCGAACCAAGTTTGCAAGACTTTCAGAGATGCCGACTTTGTGCTCTTCCATTTTCTTCTAATTCACTAATTCCTTTTGTCAATACTATCTACGAGCCCATGATTGAAAAACTTAGCCCATTTGGAGTGAGTATATAAAATTATACACATGAATTTTGAGTTTTCTCATATCAACAGAATTTTCAAAATGCTGTTCATTTTTCAGCTGAATATAAAGAAAGATGATGGTTTACCGGAAAGTATTTGCAATGGCTGTACCAGTATTCTGGCAACATTCACCGAGACAATGGAACTTTTCTTAGAGGCTGACAAAAAGTTAAAAAGATTACTGGAAGCCAGTAAACCAACCGTAGGCAGTTTTTCTTAAATACCTGTAGAATTATCAACTCGATTACTTAGTTTACCTGTATTATTTTTACAGAAAATTGAAAAACCTATTCACGAAAGGAGAAAGTCAATAAAAAGCACAGAGGATAAGGAAACAAAAGGATTGAAAAGAAAAGTTGAAGAAGATGTTGTTGAAATCAAAAGCATCAAAAGAAGAGATCATCTCAATCTTTTAAGAAAAATGCGAACTCCAGTCGCAAATCATTCAAAAAACGTGGATGGGAAAAGCACAAAAGTAGAATGTAAAGAGATAGCAAACGCGAAGAATGACTTGATCGAGCAAACAGAGATTAAGAATAATGAAGAAACAGAAGTAAGAAAAAAACAAGAAAGAAAACAAACACTAGGAACGAGAGAATCTGAGAAAGACTCGGACAAAGTTACAACTGTAAATCTTACAGAAAAACAAGATCACGACTATAGTATGGACGCAAAAAATAATTCAAATGATAAAGAAATAGACATTTCACAGGAAAGTGACCTTGAAACTCTAAAAAAACGAATTCCCCTTAAAAACGTCAAGTAAGTATTTTTTGATCAGGAATTTAAATAATCTCTCTTAGAAACTTATATGAATTTAAAAATCCTAATTTTTTTATTTTGAAAGGCAAAGCAAATGAAGAACTTGTATTAATATTTTGTTTACCTAATTTTTTTATTACAGAATATTACCAAACGCTACAACGTGGTTGTCGGAGAAAGACAAAATAAATTTACCCGGGACCTCGAACTCTGTTTCTAGAATTTACATCCAACCTTCAGATGATAAAGAAATTGATATTTTTACTTGCTTAGAGTGCCATCAGCTTTCTTGGAACAGAGAAACAACACTTGAACACATTTACAAACAACACGCGGGAGGTGCTTTGACTTATAAAGCAAGATATATGGTGAAAAGGATAAATCACACAAAAGGTTACAATTCTCGGAAGCAAATTGTATGTATGCTTTGCTACTTCACCTTCTCTGATTCGGACTTCAATTCATACTTAGAACATCTAACAGGACATTATATGGCAATTTATAAATGTGTTCACTGCGAACAAAACTTTTCATCAAAGGAAGCCTTGAAAAAGCACAAGCGCTTCTATAAGAATGATATTATAACCTGCAAAATTTGTAACAAGTCTATGACTTTAGAGTTTTATGCAGGGCATCAAAGAAGTCATTCTTTGAGTTCCCGCACTTCATCAAACATTAAGAAAAAGACATTGAAAAGAAAGAAGAGCAAGCAATTTAAGCAAAGTGAAGAAAAATCAAAAAGTTCTATTCAAATAAATGCTAATGAAAAAGGAAGAGAAAAGTCAGAAACAGCTGTGGAGAGTGACTTGGAAACGGTGATTTGCGATGGGGAAATCCAAATAGATGAAATAAAGTATAAAGATAATGAAAATTTTAGGTAAGATAAGATTAATATCTTAATTATAAAATATCTCATAAAATTTTTGAAATTGATTATAATAAAAAAAGGTTTTGTTGTCTTTTTAAAATATTCTAAAATCGTTTGAATTATCTTAAAATCTTTTGAATGTCACAAACTAAACTTACATCTTATTTTCCTTTAGCAAAACGGACGATGAAATCCAAGAAAGATCTCAAGAAAAATCAAATAACATCAAAGAAGAGAAGATAGATCCGTGTTTCTATAAATGTACAAATTGTCTTCGAATTTTCCAAGATCGAGGTACTATCCTAAAACACATTCAAAGAATCCACCCTCTAATCTGGGGGAATAAAAAGAGTCTTTTGGGAGCTAAAAAATTAAAATCTGAAGATCAAGAAGAAGATGCAAATGAAATTTACATGTGTAGAATTTGTCCGGTTGATTTCGACAATGATAGCACATATTTCGAACATTTAAAAACGAATCATCACTGCAACAAGTGCACTAAAACTTTCTACGATAAAGAGGAAATGAATAAGCACTTGCGAGCTCACGAAAAGCGATTGCACATATGTGAAATCTGCGATGCAAGTTTCTATGTGGAAAAAAATTACCTGGATCATAAATTGACCCACAATCACAATTGCGAATTCTGTAAGTCAAGTTATCGATCGTATGAGTCTCTCGTAAATCACAAGAAATTATCACATCCAAAAATCTCGTGTCCAATCTGTTTACTGAGTTTTGATAGTCCCTCGCTTTTAAGTAAACATGACGCAGTGCATAGCAAAAAAAAGACCCCTGCTCTCTGTGAACTTTGTGGAAAAAGTTACTCCAGTCTGTCTAGATTTAATTATCACATGATTACTCATAGAGAAAATAGCGAATTCAGTTGTCAATTTTGTCCAAAGAACTTTAAAAACACTGCTTCGTTAAAGAAGCATCAGCGATTTTCACATTTATACGAATATACGGAAAGCTTACGTGAAAATTCGTTATCAGACACGAATTAATGCTCAAAAGGAAGAAGCATTTATTTTACTCGATTTAATCTTTTCCATCACAATAAAGATTTCTTTACCTTATGAAGGATTTATAAGATATTTAGACATATTTTTGTAAAATACATATATCCAACGAATTAAGAAATTTGAATAATTATATTTATTTCAGGTATTTCTTTAGAAAATCTTTAGTTGATTTTGTATTTCCAATGATGAAAATAATCATGAAATGAACAAATTTATTCAACTTGTTTACTCAATACTGTATCATATAGTGAGACCTTATGGGTACGTAATACTTTAACAAAAGAGCAAATTAGGTATACCAATAAGAGTCAATAAACCTTCGTCTATATTAGGCGAAGGTTTATTTACTAAAAATATTTATTATTATGAATGTATAATTGGTATAACCTATTTGCTCTTATGGTAAAGTATCACATGCCCTTAATTATTATTGGATTTAATAAAGCTTATTTAATAGTTTTATAATCTTTTGACTTCCTTGAAACTTTTTTTAAATCCCATAACAACAGAGGTAGGTATTTGATTCACAGAAAAAATGTTTAAATTAAATATTTTTTTCACTCTATAGCCACATTTTTATTTTCAAAGTTCAAATTATTGTCTTGCCGTTCATTTAGAAAATCGTCAGGAAGAAAATTGAAGAAACTGTTCAAACTGACAAAGCCAACTACTAAACTAATCAACTGAGTTTCAAGTCTCATCTTTTAATTCTTGTTATTTGAATGCTTTTGTTTACTTCAACTTGTATATTCCAAACTAATACGAGGGCAGTTTATACCTCATATTTTTGATTAAATATTTACAAATAGATAATAAAATAAAGCGAAATTTATGAAAACAAAATTTATATATGTTGATTCACGTAGTCGCGCATATGGACGTGGAAGGTAAATAAATTCGAAACTGAACTAGTAATAATATTCTTAGTTTTCATATCAATAAAATAATAATCAATGTCAAAAATATAAAACTGATAATATATCAATAAAACTGAAGAGCGCTAGACTTGAAAAATATTATAAATAAATACTTCTCCGTTCTTTAGTACATCTATAGAGCAAAAATTCTAATTTCAATATTTATTTCATTAGTAAAATGATGAGATGGAATTTTAGAATTAGAAATTGAGTCCAACTAATCCAATCTATGAGTATGATTTACGAATTCCTATATTGTAGTTTTACTTATTTAGTTTTTTTTTCATCTACATATTCTGACGTACGTTTGTAAAGTGTGTACGCTTATGCTTATTATATTTCGTGTTGGCTCTATTGAGAGATCCGATATTTAAGACGTCCATAGGTATATATATACATAACGCAGTGATGTAAACAGTGCAGAGAAAGTTGGAAAAAGATAAAAATTTTTCGATTACTTCACGGCATAATAATTTCTTCTCTTATGAAAACTGGAGGTAAGGAAATCACAAAAAAAGATTCACTCAAAGATAACCTCACTATATCAGTCGAATTAGTTATTTGAATTATTGGCCATATATCAACATATTAATTTCGTGAAAAAATATATCAACTCTATATTATAAATAAAACAAAATAATTCATATTAAGTGCTGATAAATGCTCAAAATATGCTGAGAAATATGAGCTAGAAATGAACACAAAATAACAAGACAAACGTCTTTTTTTATCATAGGAGGTTTAGCGTACTTTTTAGATTATTCTTTATGTTTTTTTGTACCACGTGAATCATTTATAGTTTTTTTATTTGTACAAATCGTACAAATAGAGTAAATAAGTTAGGAAAATTAAAAATGTGTAAACATAACCTCACGTCGTACCAGCACGCAGTACCGTAACAAACTTTCTTGGCTCCCATAACAAAAGCCGATTTGTATTTCAGATTTTTAGACATTATGAACGACCCTGGAGAAGTGGAAGACCTAATAGAAATAGAAAACATCAAACAAGAACCGCAAATAAAGCAAGAAGTAGATTTTTCATGCAATGAAAAGTTTGACTACCTTTTAAGCGAAGAGCCTATCAACAATAATTTTGAATTAAATGGATTGGAAACCATTACTACTCAGGTGGTACCACTAAGTGTCGACGATGATTCTCAAAATACCAATGAAAAGTATTTTATACTCACGAAAAATCCTTCATGCGAAATACAAATTGCAAATATTAGTTACACCAGGTAACAACCCTAATTTTCTGTTTTTTAAGGTTGTATGTTACGTATGCAAATTTAGTTTCGCTTAGCTTTAGCCAAAAATATATATTGCGAGCGTAAAGTTGGCGAAACTAAATTTGCTCTTATGTAATTAACACATGCCCTTAATTAAATTTAAGTATTTTTAAAATGTCATTTAAAAATTTGAAGAGATTTGAGTATGAATTAAATCCAAATTAAACTTTCGTATATATTTAAATACTTGAAAGTAAATTGTCAAGTATTTAACTTAAGATCTTAAAATATTAAGCATTCGACTGAGAAAATTTCTTTTTCTTCTAGGAACGCAGAAGTCTGTGAGCTGAAGAACCTAGAAGTGGAAGAATCGATTCCTGAAAACCCGATCGACAAAATTTTGTTTCAGTGTGAGAATTGCAATAGACCAAGTAAATACCTTAAAGAACACAATTATGCGAAAGTGCCCAACCGACTAAAAGAAATTATAGAAAACGAGGAATTGAAACAAAATGTCTATCAAACTTACTCGTGTAAATTCTGTCAATATGTTAAAATCGATCCACATAAATATTTAATACATATGCAGAGACATGAATCGGAAATCTGCTCCTGTCAATCCTGCTCTGAAATTTTTACAGTCTCTGACTTATTAAAAATCCACATGGTCATTAACTTTCGCACTTGCGAATTTTGTCAAAAAGTATTTACGCAAGAGAAAGGCTATAGGAAGCATTTAAAGATTCATTTTCCGGTATCGAAGAAAAAAGTCAATGTAAAGGAAAATTCTAGTTCGGAAGTTCAGATTGGAAGATTTGAAGAAATCACGATACAAGAAGAAAATCATGAAATTGATCCAGAGGTAAAAAGTGCTATGAAAAATAAAGAAATCCTGTCAATTATTAAAGAAAGTAATGAAAATGATAAAGAAGAGTTCGACACATTCATAGAAGATGGGGAAAACCAAGAGAACGCAGAAGATATTGAAAGTGATACAGGAAAGCCTGATACTTACCAGAAATCTTTCTCGCAATATATAAAAAATTTAAACGACTCAGAAAATGAAAATGTCATTCCAAAAAATCGAAAGTTAAAGTGGAATAATAAAACGAGGATCAAAGAGAATCTTCCAAAGAAGAAGAGGTAAGTTAAACAAATGTAAAAATGTCTCAGAACTAGAAAAATCCAAAATAATGAAATTTCTACGACTATTTATTTTTAAAAAATATTCTTTAATTTTCAGAAAAGAAAATTCTACATCAATATCATCTACCGAAGAAATCCAAGAAATCTGTACAATAACGAATCCAAGACGACTCACTCCACCCGAAAACTCGGAATATCCCTTTTCAGTCGAAAAATTCATTCCATGCAATAAAATAGAGAAAGAAATCTTTCTCTTCGAGTGCGCAAGGTGCGGAAGAAATTTCGTGAGCAGGAGGGCAATTTTAGAACACTTGACAAAAAAACACACTGACGAATTTAGACTTTGGGAGACTCTATACACAAAAAAGAAGTTAGAAGATAAAAAACCGAATGTGAAAAGATTTAATAACGCATCAATGTACTCGGATGATTCAAAAATCCAGTACGTCTGCAGCAACTGTGATAAAACATTCTCAAGTAAAAATCTCCTCAAAACTCACAAGTGTAAATTAATCTGTCGTCTTTGCGACAAACACTTCGTTTTTAGAAATAACTACATAGAGCATTTAAAAACTCATGAAAATGATTGCGAAATTTGCAAAAAGCAATTTATTTCAGAATCGTTTTTAACAATCCACCGAAAGTCTGCTCATCCCGAAGGAATTTGCTACGTGTGTCACAGGTGGTTTTCTTCCGAGACTCTTTTAAAAGAACACAAGACAATTGTTCATAATCTTTCTGTTATGAATTTTTATTGTTTGATCTGTGAAATGAACGTTTATTCAGAGCAAAGATTTCGCGCTCATATGGAAACTCACGGCAATAAACGTCCTTTTCTCTGTCCTCATTGTGGGCGATCTTACGCTCGCTATTTGGCAATGGTATCACACAGTGAAAGATGCAAAGAATTTGATGAAACAAACGTCTTTGAGTGCGATATTTGTAAGAAAGCATTTTACAATAAAGAAAAATTCATACCTCATATGAAAGAGCACATTAAGATTAACAAAATCTTGGAGGATGCTAAAGTTAAAGAGGAAAAAGTTCCGAAGCCTGTATCGAACACGCAGGTTTCAAAGGACATATTGCAGAACATTCCGAGTTCTAAGCTGAAGAATTCAAAGAATTCTGAAAAAAATAAAGTCCTTTCAACTCCGTCTTTGAAAAATAAGAATTTGAAAAGTTTACACTTCGGCCCGAAGATTGTTTGGCTCGAGAGTACGACACAAACATCTTTAGTCAACAAGCTTGAAAAAAGACACGAAAGACAGCTAGAAAAAAAACAAAATAGGAATGTAACTGATCGACCCTTGCTTAAAGATAAAAGTTCAGATCATTTTTCTGGAATGAGATTTGAGCTAGAGAAAAGGGTGGAGATGATGGAAATTAAGCAATCAGAAAACAATACATTTTTAGTTCCTAAAGAGAAGCCAGTAGGAGGAAGTTGCGAAGAACAATCTACAGAAAAGTTTTTAATACTGAGACCGATCACTAGAGTGACAAAGGAGGGAAACTTCGAGACTGTAAACGAAAATATAAAATTAGATACGAATTTTCAAGAAAAATTAGAAAAAAATCATTCGACGCTTAATTTAGTACCGGTGAGGTTTGAAATCGATCAATTGAATTTAGAATATCCTTTAATCGATTCTGTTAGTGAAATTATAAATTCAATATCCGATAATGAATCTGACCCGCTCGCCTTGGCAAATTCATCACTTGAGAATGTTGAATCCGATCCGTTGGCTTTGGAGAATCCTCCATTGGATTCTAGAGCGGATTTGGAAATGATAACTGAATTTGAAAGTCAAGATTTTAAAACTAAAGGTTTGGAAAATAAAGATTCTGAAACTGAGAATTCTGAAAATGCAAAATTTAAGAAATCGTCAATGAGTACAACTGAATATGTTCCGAAATTGCGATATTTCACAGGAAAAGCATCCAATGTTGTTATAATTGAAGAAGGTGAAAGTAAAATAGACTTGTTACAGAAAAAGAATAATACGAAAAATTCGAGAGAAGTCAAAAGGATTGGAAGTTACTTTTTTTGTACAATATGTAAAAGGCAAATTTTGTTGCGTTTGAAAGTTGAGCACATGAAGATTCATGACGAAGGTTTGAAAATGTTTGGATGCAACATATGTGAGAAAAAATTTAATACACAGGCGAGTAGAAGAAGGCATGAATTTACTCATACGAAAAAGCTAAGCAGTAGTAGCTCAGAATAACAAGTGTGATAACTGAAAAATATATGTAATAGAATAGTAAATCTCTAAATATGTATTTTTTTAAAATCTGAACTTTATATAATTTATATAGTCTTGACTTTCTTAGTTTTTTTTTTTTTTGAATTTTTAGGATCTGTAAGAATTGCTTTAAGACCAAAGAGAATTCATTTTGATCATCTTAAACTTTAAATTTAAATATTAAATATTAAAATATTAAAACTGAGATAAAATATTTTCAGTTAAGGAATATAAATTTTATAATTCAAAACGAAATAAAAATACACAAGTTTATCCTTGAAAGTTAAAAATGTTGATTAGAAATCAATTAATAAGCATTATGAATATAAAGATCAGATTTCTCTTTAAGGACATGTGATAATTGTGATACTTTACCTTAAGGGCATGTGATGCTTTACCATAAGAGCAAATTAGTTATACCAATTATACATTCATAATAATAAATATTTTTATCTTATTAGGTATACTTGATATACTTGGTTTAACTAATTTGCTCTTATGGTAAAGTATCACATGCCCTTAAGAGCAATTTATTTCCCGCAACTTTACGTTTGCAATAATAAATATTTTTCACTAGAAAACTAGGTCATTTATCTCCATCTGTATTAAAAGGATGTTAATGGCCCAGTTTTAGTGAAAAATATCTATTATTGCGAAAGAAAAGTTGCGGAAACTAAATTGTTCTTATGGTAAAGTATCACATGCCCTTAATTTCCTGCTTATTTTCGAATGAAAATGAGAGGATTGATTCTCAAAATGTAATTCTTAAGTACTTTTGCTTCAATATGTTTTCTGTTTGTGATTATTATTATGTATATCTATTAGTAAGAAAAGTCTACATAAAGAAATATGAGCTTTATAGAATAAAGCCAAAATGGTCAGAAAAAGTCTGCCTATAGATATATTACTTTCTAATGAAAGAAGAACTATTTCATAAGCAAAAACTTAAAACTGCAGTTTTCTTTTTTCTATTAAAAGTAATAAACCTCAGAAAAGCTGAACTAAAAAACTAGTTTTCCCACCCAATAATTTTTGTGCAATAAAAAAGTTATAAAATCCTGAAAGAAAACAAATCAAATACACAAAATTTCAAATATGCAAACTACCAAAGTGACTAGCGTGGAAAATATAAAATGTTAAATGTCCGTGCATCAAAAGATGGACCAACATTTAACAAAATTTAATTTTTTTTATTTTGAGAGCTCCTGTTCCTAATTTGAAATAAGTGAAAAATAAATCTTCACTTATTCATTTGTTGGAGCACTTTAATTTTGATTGACGATACGCATCAATTTTTTATATATGTACTACACGATATTGTTATCAGGAAAACAATTTCATCATTTGGAGGATAGTTCGACCAACTTATAGAAAATGTAATCCTAAAACAATATATTTATTCAGGGTAAAATATCGAACGCACGCAATAAATATTTTATCCTGATTCTACCTGCTTAAAATTAAACACTCATTCCAGAAAAATTTACCTGCCTGCCTATAGCTATATCTAAAATTTCAAAAAATCAATCACACAAACAGAATCACTCCTCGGTTCTCATTCATTCTGCCCTGGTGCAAAAAAGCCTAAAACCTAGGGATTACGTCCCGGGACGTATCCGACACCTGAGCTTGTAAAGCCACATTAGGGCACACACATACTAAGCTGCAACCCTGAAATCGTACACCGTTTAATAAAACATTGCTTGTTTTTAATTTACAGTTATTTTTAAAGTTGTATATTCATTCAATTTAATCGATTTGACTACCACTGATAACAAAAATTTTAATAATTAAAATGAAAATATTATCAAGTAAGACGCAAATACGCAAAAACACACTCACACAGATTTTGCGCCCTACTTCTTTAGAAAATAAAACGGTGTACGCCATTTTCCATTGGTTAAACCATTAGTATACCCTACTCTAGGTTTAATATTTTATTTAAAGAAATTGAATTCTGAATGAAAAATATTCTATACAAAATCACAAATCTTAATTCAAAGCAAAGTCAGGGATATGTTAAACAATGTCAAACTGAGCGGCAAGTTAGGAAAAAAGTGATTCAAAAATAAAAAAAATAATCATCATTGTTAAGTCTTAAAGTGATTTATAAATTAAAAAGGAAATCTCTTATTTAAAATAATTTGATATTCAGTTCAAAAATATTATTTCTGGGTTTCATCGATTCAAAGAAAAAGGCACAAGCAAAGAAAATTATTGTCATACATGAACCGAATAAAATTTTCTTTGAATCGAGAAATTACCCTTCTTTTCTTGGTCTCAGAATTTTTTGCGTCGTTAAAATTTAATTTAAAAGCTACAAAAAGCGAGCAAGAATTTCAAAAATTATATTAAAGTTTGTAAACACATTCGTAATAAAATTAAGAAAATATCAAGGAAAAGAGTCCAAGAAAAGGAAAATCCTGCTCTAAGAAAAATATTAAAAGATTGTCCACTCGCTGGAATAAAGAATCAGCGGTCACTTTGGTGTTTTAAATATAGTATAATAAATACAACCTATGCCTTCATATCAGTTCAAAAACCTTTTGTTGAAGACAAGGAGGAATTTAAAAACTCACTTTCCATTTATTTGTCCTACGTCGTAACGATGGCAGTATGATGTTCTGCAGATCTACTTCATCTCATGGGGGTTGGACGATCGTTTTCCTAGCTTTCAGCCAAAATCCAGAATGTACTTCAAAGATCCACTGTCCATTTCACCAAAGAACACCTGAAAAAAATTTGTTTAAATATTCATACTCTTTAAAATTATTTTTAAATATTTGGGAATGTTTTTTAACTCTTGGAAGTCATTTTTCAAAACTTTTCATGGGTGGAACCATAAAAACCATGAAATCGCCATGGCGATTTGGTACCTCCAAGCACTTCTCTGGATTCGCCCCTGAATCTTATTTAGACCTTTTAAATCCTTGCAAATTCTTTAACATTTTTTGACACTCCTTAAATTCATGTAACTACCGTTTGCAATTAAACAAAAATCTCAAAAAAATTTCCAATTTCTCGCTAAATTCTTTATTTTTAAATTTCGTGCCAAATATTACAAGCAAATGAGGATGTGTGGTACCAAAAAAAGTTTCATTCTTATATCATCACCGGTTGACTGCTTAATTTCACCCTCAAACACGTAATACGACAAAAATTCCGAAAAATTAAGGTAATTTAACAGTCGAACGGTGAATGAAACTTTTTGATATCATTTGTTAGTAATAAAATTTAGAAAGAAATCCGACAACAGAGAATTTAAAGGGTACCTGGAATTTGTTGCAGAGTTCTTTTTTTTTAGATTCCGGGTGTTGTAAAAACACATTCGAGAAAAAATCCAACTTGTGAAGATGTATTGTATTATTTATAAATATATATACTGTATATAAAAATATTTAGGTTTATTTGGAAAAAAGGCCAGAGGTACGAACTTAC
Source organism: Synergus umbraculus (assembly GCA_900474325.1). NCBI lineage: Eukaryota > Metazoa > Arthropoda > Insecta > Hymenoptera > Cynipidae > Synergus > Synergus umbraculus. Next base: position 175,372 of record UCOK01018761.1, on the reverse strand, counting down.
TTCTTCGAAGGAAAACAGTCAGGACCTTCTCGAAAACGATTTTCCAAGAATTTGCCGATCCATCCCAATAATCGGAGGACTCGTCTCTTCCAAGACACCAAAAAATAGAAACACTTCACAATAAAACAAAGCACTCCACAACCGAAAAAAAATTAAAAGACTTATCACTTTAATATTATTACGATAATCACGATTTTATATTTAAAGTCTAAATCACGAGTCGAGATGAAGGAGCGGAGTAACGAATTCGGGCAGGGATTTCCAAAAAAAACATAAATCTTGGAAAACTTTTCCAAAACATTAACACATAAAAACATTGCACAATTGAAAAAGCACTCCATAATAAACTACTAGAAAAAAAAACACTTGGTACTTTAATATTATTAAGAAAGATATTGGTGAATGTAACATTATTTCGCGAGCGCGGAATGCGCGGTTTTTGACTCCAACGAACCAGACTCCACGCGAGTCGGGAGCAAACTGAGCTCCTCGATTCTCCCACTCGCTCGTCTGCGCAACTTTCCGTTTTCCCCCTCTCCACCCGACTCCCGCCAGACAGAATATGAGAACCAATCACGAAGCGGAGTAACAAATACAGGTATGAATTTCCAGAAAACGTAATTCTTGGAAAATTCATAAATATTAGAGGAAAATAATGCTAAGAATACTAAACATTTTTCACTAAAACTAATATTACGTTTCCAAGAATCAAAATTCTTGAGAAATCGACAAATGCTAGAGAAAAATAATAAATATATATATTATTATAAAGAAAACTGAAATCGCGTTTCAAATAATATGGATTTAACGTTGTTAGTACCAAGTTCTAATAATCTTAATATCTTAATTTATTGAATTTTATATACTTTCAGACTTTGTATCTTTGTTAAAGATACTTTTTTTGGTCTGCTTTTTTAATAATAAGAACTAAATTGTTCTTATTATAAAGAAAGTATCAGCAAAGATATTATGTATCAGATGCCCTTAAAGCCATGTCTATGTGTTACTTATCCGATTCCTACCTTACCGTTCTTTAAGCAAAAAAAATTTTGTTCTAGTCTGCTGGTAACTATTAGCTGGTAACATTGCAGAGAAAAAAATTTCGGTAAGGTAGGGATCGAATATGTAAGTAAAACATAAAGAAATCTTCTATCCCGATGGACCCCCCAGCCAAGCCGTATTTTTCAGTTTAGGTTAGGTCAAAGAAATTCTTTGCCAGGCCAAAATGCAAAATGATATATGTGTACATATTACATATTTTTTTGGTTAGGTGTATGTGGTTGTGAAAGAAGAAAGAATATATAATATATAAATTTTTTATAATAAACATTGATATTAAATAAAAGCTTCTAAATATGCCTATGAAACATTGTGCATCGCGAACGTGCCTCAATACGTCATATACGAAACCTCTTTTGAAGTTTTTCCCATTTCCAAAGTCAGAAAAATTGTGAGTATAATCAAAAATATTTGGTATAATATATATTTTTTATTATACTAATAACTTCTTTCAAAAATTTTCGTAATTTTTTGAGATTTAAAAAAATTTTAAACAAATAAACATGTATAAACTCATAATAACAGATGTTTGTTTAACTTGGAATGACTAGATTTATTCATTCAAAAAACTAGTTAATTCTTTATGTCAACTGATATTACATATTTTAAATTGTTCAATTTTTAATTCGAGGTCTGGAAGGCACGATGATTTTTGAAACCCTATGCACCCTTTCAATAAATTAAAATTCGAACAGAAATAATAAAAATCATTTATATAATTAATTGTCTACAGCGCGAAAGCTTGGGCAGAAGCATGCAAGTCTCCAGAATTATTAAATAAAACAATGGATCAACTCACTCGTCTCTACCTTTGTGCAGAACATTTTGAAGATAAATGTTTCACAGATCCATTACGAAAGACCACACTTGTCAAATGGAATAATGTTTATTCAATGCCGACCAAATTTAAGCACAATAAACCTGAAGATTCGGCTGCAAATGTAATTCGTAGAGTAAGATGAAATTCCAATTTGGAAGTCTGAGGCGCATCTAAATTACCGAAAATTCTATATCCCGAATCAACAAAAAGCTGCTAAATAATTTCCGAAACTCCTAAAAGAAATATTTCCAATTTCTAAAGCCTTTTCCGGCTTTATTTTTCCAATCCTTACACATTCATAACATTTTCATCAGCCCAGTTTTTCTTTAATTTATTTAAATTATGAAATCTCTGTCAGATGTAAATTATGCTTAACAAAACTAAAACAAAAAAATGTAAATTCGGTCAAAGAGAATTTCGGAAAGATGCGCATTTATTTATTTGAAACTTAATATCTAATGAAAATATGTTTTAGAGTGTTCTCTATGAGACGAATCCAGAGCTCAAACTTTTAAAAGAGTCTTCTAAAAGCAATTATATGAAAATATGCAGATTCTGTTTGAAGTTCACAGTAACTCTTGTTCCAATCTATGGCAATTACTCTTTCTATCAGCCGCTAATAATAAAATTGCGACCTTTTGGGGTAAGTTCTTTTAAATATTGTTCATTATTAATAAAATATGTTTTTCTACTTGACAAAGAAAACTTATTACAGGTTATAACAGTTAAAGAAATTTTAAATTAAGAGTATTTGAATTTGAATAATCAAAAATTAAAACTTTCATAATCAGAGAAGTTTAAATGTAATTCTTTAAAATTGAAAATATTAAATATTACTTCATATAAGAAACTTCAATATGTATATATTTGAACAATATGCTTCATTGCCATTAGTTCAAATTTTAAAGAGCTGAATTTAATAAATATGTATTAAAAATGATGAACACTATATCTTTTAGATTTGCATAAAAGAAAACGATGGATTACCCGCACTTATTTGTCGGACTTGTGCTGCAAAATTATTGTTAGTCGTCGAAACGTTGGAACAATTTCACGATTCTGAACAAAAATTGAAATTAGCATTATGCACAGACCTAAGCACAATAAACGATGTAAGTGATTCTCCACGGACCCTCAAAATATAACATGAATAGGACTAAGTAATTTGATTATTTTCAGCAAGCGAAAATAGTACATGAAATTGTTTCAAATAATGATAGAAATGAATCAAGCCAGAATGAAATTTCTCCACCAGAGTCCCCAAATTCTCAGCAAAATCGGCAAAAAGAACCGGATAATGAAAATTTGGAGAACAGAAATAGCCTTCAAGTTGAAAATATAGAAGTTAACGAAGAAAGCAGTCAAAACTTAGTAAAAATGGAAGTGATGGATGAAGAAAATAACACCTCCGAACCCTATCCAATTCAAATTAATTCTCCAATCATAAAACAAGAGCTTGAAATTGATGATGTTCCGCCTACGAATGCAGAGTAAGTATTTAAGTATTCTGATTATACAAATTATTATAACTGTAATTTTAAACAATTAAATTTTCATTAATTTTTTTCTTCTATTGTTTTGAAATTTAAATGTTTACAAATCTATTTATCTAATTTAAACTGCTCTAAAAAGCCTTTAACATAACTTTCTTTTTATAGAAATTCTAAAGAAACTTCGTGCCAACAGTCAGTATCCATCGAATTCCAAGATTGTGAAACAACCAGTACTGAAAAAGAACGAATGTCCACTGCTCTTGAAAATGATCCACTCAGTGACGAATCCTATAAACATTCCTGCAAATATTGTGGTCTCTTCTTTGCCCACAAAGTGTTTTTGACGAGGCATGTGGAAAATAAACACAAAAATGTTGAACTTATCGCACAAAGTATTATCAAATCAAGAACGAAAGAATACAAATGCACAGTATGTCAGGGCGTGGTAAAAAGTTCCCTAGCGTATCTTTCCCATTTAAAAATGCACGCCGCTGCAACTCCAGGCCTCGAACTCTCGGAACTAAGAACCGAAGCTTTTTCAACTACTCTTAAGATGAACTCCTCAATCCCAGTTAAAATTGTAGGCCAAACAGATGACCAAGCAGAAAACCAAACAAAAGGACCGCCCAGAAAAATCCAAAAAGTCGGTATTCTCAAAAACAACATCCAAAGTCTTTTTGAATGCGATCTTTGTGGTCTTTCCTTCTTTAAAAAGAATGAACTGCTTTTACATGTACAGACTCATAAATCTGCAAGACCTGAAATCAGTACATATATCAATAAACCATTTCGCCTCGAGATGGGTAATGTAGCACAAGTACAAACTAAAAGAACAAAAGAGGTAAACATTGCTGAAGAGGAAAATATATCTTATCCTGAGTCCGAAATATTATTTGTAAACATCCCTGTCAAAAACGAGGAAGAAATTCCCATCATTGATTTGGAAGAAGACTCTTGTTCCAAAAATCAAATTATTCAAAATCCTGACGAAAATAAAGAGCAGAAAGGTGAGGAAAATGGAAACATGAATGATTTGGTTGAACGCTTACAAAATTCAGAGGACTCTGGATCTAATTTAAAAGCGGCGATTGAGATGGAACTCGATGACAGAGAAATTGTCATGTGCTCGCAATGCTCAGCAGTTTTTGCAACGAAAGCTGGAATGATTAAACACTTTCAAAAGCAGCATGGCAATGATCCATTGGCCCTGAAAACTTACAAAATGGTAAAAATAGATAGGACATATACTTGCGGAATTTGTAAGATCAGTTTTGGAACGAAAAAGGGTTATGAAACACATCTAAGGATTCATATGAGCACTAATTTGTCTTTAGTTAATAAAGTTTGTGACATTTGTGGCTATGATACGAGGAATGAGAATATGTTTAGGTTTCACATGGATAGCCATATAAAGAAATCCTACGAGGAAAATAAACTTAAGAAGCTTCAAGTGTTTGGTCTCAATCTCAAAGATCTAAAATGTACCGTTTGCAAGGAAAAATTTAACACAACTTCGATGCTGGTCACTCATATGAGTTCCGCGCACTTGGTTTCATGTAAAAAATGTAACGAGGAGTTCCAGACACAAGAAAAATTGAACATTCACATGAGAGAGATTCATCAAGAATCAGAATACATTTGCAATATTTGTGGAGATGACTTTGATGAGCAGGAGTCCATTTACAGGCACATCATTTCACATGTGAAGAAAAAAGCTAATTGTATTCACGCGGTATGGGATAAACCATTGAGGTGTATAATATGCAACACCTCATTTAAAACTAAATATATGATACATTGTCATATGAACAAGCACAAGGGTGTGGAAAATGCCTTTGCTTGCGACAAGTGCGATATGAGGTTCGATACAGATAAAAAACTGGAGGACCACTTTCGAAAACATGAGTCTGAAGTCGATTCTGACAGTCCACACGGTTGCACGATTTGCGGTAAATCAATTTCAAAGAGATCGTTGAGGAGGCATTATCTTACAGTACATTGTTCGGTTATCCCCAGTAGGAAAAGAAAGTTCGACTGTGATGGATAACGGAAATTTATTTTGAAATAATGAATCTTCTTTAAATTGTTTTTTTTTTTTTTTTGTAAATAATTTTACTTTGTAATTGAAAACACTATTATCATTAATAGAAGATCTATTTGTCCAAGCAGCAAGGTATGCTTTTTTTTTATCATTTTCGAGAAAAAGAGGTTTCAAGCCTTTCGAGTAGTTTATGTGAGTTACATTTCTTTCTCTCTTTCTATCACTTTTTTTTCATTTACATAAATTTACATTCTTAATTTTTTTTCTATAATTTTTGTGCTGTCGATTAAATTTGGGATTAAATAATCTTCTAAGTATGGTCAATATTTATGTACAGTTAAGCATAATAATATGCAAATGAAAAAAAAATACACATTAAACATTACATTTTACGTGCATGTATATTGTGTAATTTTGGTACCAATATTAGAGATGCCAATATTAGCCAATAGAATTCAACAGCTTTTACTTTCCTGCTCTGTAATAATAATCAGTACATACTTAAATTAAATTTAAGTAATTTTAAGAATTTGTGAATTTATGAAATAAAATTATGTTATTTAAAATTAAAAATACTTTCGTTTTATTTTATATATCTTCCTATTATAAACGCTTTTTCCTTATTGGTCAGATGAAAGTGATGACGCGGAGTATATTGAATATGGCGCGTGATGCGGGAAATCTTAAATCTTAAATAAATATTGTAGCAAATCTCGTAATATGTAAATGATGTAAAATGAAAATATATTATGTAAAAATTGTTTTTATTAACGGGACATGACGTCACTAAATTCGTAGATGTATGAGCCGGTTTACACCGTCGCGTTTAGGCGAGTGTAAGTATAGTTACGCGCGCGTAGAACTGTTGGGAGGAGCGAATCTTGCGCCTCGAAGAGAGCGAAAAAAAGGGTTGTCATTCAAGCAAAAAGAAAAAACATAATCCAAGAGGTTAATTATAAAAAAAAACAGATGAATTTTATAAGTTCTACGCGCGCAAAACTATACTTACACGTGCCTAAACTCGACGGTGTAAGCCGGCCCTGTATACAGATAGCGCGCACCGCGCGCGATGGCCGCGAATGCCGCGATCGAGGCGATTAAGTATACGCATATACATATACATCTGTCAAAAATTATGTCTGTTTATTTTATTTTATAGTGCTGCTGAGGGTTAATTATTATGAAAAAAAATATTTGTCATATTAGTGATCAGACAAGGAAATTACCTGTGCATAAAAAGCCGTAAGAGAGGTACAAACATACATTATAAACCAACGAGAGGTTATGAACCATATCATTTTGTAAATATACATATATAATATATTTAACTTTTATAATTAGGATAACATGTTTTTAAATTAGAATTTTGAAAATTAAATGTTCTTAATTTTATTAAAATTAATTTCTGCAGATAGTTGATTTTTAGATCTCTAATTATTCACGTTTACCTCAGAGGTGGTTTTATTGCAGAGTGTGTTTATTGTTAAAAATTTCGAAAAAATTTCCTATATAGTTTTCATAGGTATATTAAAAAAATTAATATTTTTTTGTTATCACAGATCAAAAATATATGACTCAATATGTGGGACAAGCAAAAGAGCGAGAAAATATTTAATTGTAATATTGTTTAAAGAAAATAAAAAAATATTGAATTTTAAAGTTAAGCATAAATGTTCGAAAATATCATCGGGGCATCTTGGAACGTAGGTGGTCGAGGCAATTCGGGATACGTTGATTTTTACGGAGAATATTGATTAATAATAGTTGTTATTTTCAGAGCTATGGTGCGAAATTACAAAAGAAAAAAGGAGGTTGTGCCACCTGACATTATAAAAATAGCAATAGCGGCTGTAAAAAATTCGAAAATGTCAATCAGACAAGCTGCAGCGAAATACAAAGTTAGTCGTTCCACGCTCCATCGTTTTTGCAAAGCAGTAACAGACAAGGATCCAAGGATAGAAAATTTTATTATTTCACGGCGGGGGCGTAAAAAGGTAAAAATTTTACAGAGTTTAAAAAACATAACTAGCGCACTTTCAATCGACCAAGAAAAGGTCAACGATTGAGCCGAATTGCCCCGATCCCCCTGCTTTTTGTGTCATATGAATTTATATCTCCGTTTTAAGCAAAAAATATTCAAATTAAGCATTTTCTTCGCTCTTCATGCACAATTATAATTAAAAATTCAAACCCGCTATAAAGCAAATAGATATCTAGTTATGATTTTTTTTGTAATCGGTTAGAACAATAAAAACTATCGATCTATTCTCTATCATTTCCCAAAATTTAACTGAAATATTTTAATTGTAATTTTTGAAGCGTTTTCTTTCCAAACGTAATTATTTTATGAAATAAGTTAACTATTCATAATTCATGTAATTTGTATTTCCAGGAAGTTACCTCCTGTGAAGAAGTCACAATCCCGTGTTCTTCAAATAAAAAAATAGGTCGTAAAATTTGTCGCCTCTGTGCTAAATTAAAGCTTGTAGACACGCTTGTTCCATTTTATGGTTCAGAATACGAACAATTTATCAATAAATTGTTGCCTTTTGGGGTAAGTCAATATTTTACAGAATTAAAATATGTGATATCTCATAATAACGTATTGCAATGTAGTTTAAAAATATTTTTTCACTTTAATATTTTGCAGCTTTGTATTAGAAAGGAAGACGGTTATTTACCATCAGATATTTGCATAACATGTTCTAGAAAGATATTGAGCTGTAGGAACATAATTGAATCTTTTATCGAAGTTGACAATAAGTTCAAAGAAAAGTTTAGAACGTCGGGGCCCGTAAGTATATATATATATTTGTAAAAAAAAGAGCAAATTGTACTCAATCATTTTATATTGATAATAATTATTTTATTTATTATTGATATTATTATTTTACTTGAATATACTTTTTTTATTTTAGCCAATGAATGAGTCTGATTCCAGAATGGTGATCATTAATTTTAAAGAATTGACAGAACCTCATGAAGTCAAAAATAATGACATAGAGTTTGTAACGATTAAACAAGAAATGCCAGAAACTGTAGATATGTCACTTAAAAATCAAATGCCAGTAATGGCGGAAAATTCTTTCCATACGGAAATAGAAATAAAAGATGAAATGACTGAAATATATGAATCTTATACTGACTTTTTGAATAATACATTGAACAAGGGATGCAAAGAAATGATAGAATTCAATAAAAATGAGAATGGAATAGTTCAAGATGAATTCAATCAAATTCAAATGATTGAAAGTGAAAGGATAAGCGAAAATGATGCTTTAACAAACGAATTAAATATTAAGGAAGAAGTAGTAGAATCTGACGATCTTCAAACTCAAGAAAGTGTTAAAATTGAGCAGTCGCAGTAAGTAATTCTTCAATATTTGTCAAAATATTGATTGTTAATAATAAACTTCAATATAATTATGTTCAACTTTTATTCATTTTTAGTAGCGACACGGATCCAGTTGACGCAAATCAACAGTCTGGAATACCCTGGGTTGAATTATTTGAATGTTGCGATTGCAAAAAACGGTACAGTACCAGAGAGACCGTAATTTCACACATAAACACCATCCATGCAAAAGATCAAATATCGTATCATGCAAAATTCGAAGCGGTGAGAATAAATATCAGAAATCATTCAGATGTTTCAAATAACGATATTCCAGCAGAGGATTTGAATAGAAAGCAAATTCATCGTCATATAGTTCGGCCTCTCGTAAACGAAACTGATAAAAAGTACATTTTTGAAGAAAAACACATGACGCAACATAAAGAGGACTTAATTGATCAGGATACACGGATATATAGGTGTGATGTTTGCAACAGGACAGTGAATTCTATGCATTTAGTGAAGTGTCATAAAGACTTGCACAACGGAGTTAAGAATCCTTTCGTCTGTGAAAAATGTGACAAGGCATTCAGTGAATATTCTAAATGGTATTTCCATCAGCGAAAGCACAGGGGAGAAGGGCCATTTGAGTGTAAAATTTGTGAAAAAGCATTTCCTTCTAAACAAACTATGAAATATCATATAACGTTAATTCATATGCGGGAAAAAAATTATCAGTGTTCAACTTGCAAGAAAGTGTTTCAATATATGTCTGCGCTTACGTATCATGTAAAAAATTTAGAATGTAAAAGCTCTCTTCCCACAAAGATAAAAATTCACAAAACCTCGTGAAATTGAGTTAGAATATTTAAATTGATGGAAAGATATTTATTTAATGTATAAATAAAAATTGACTGTTTTTTAAAAAATTATAAAAAAAGCACATATCATAATATTTGCTTTCATGCGTATAATCATAAATCTTATGAAGGAAATCTCTGTACGCATGCAACTTTTTGTCAAATTGGTTTTTGTAAGTGATTACGAAATTTCATGACGTGATAATGTTTTTTTTTATCTATGTTTTGCCGACAGTAGACTTACTTAATTTTAATATGTATAAAACACCTTCCAACTTTCTTTAAGAACCATTTTTTGATAGATACTTACAGTTAATCTTATTCAAATATATGACTTTTGTAATCCAAATATATGACTTTTGTAATCACAACCAGCTATATATTTTTTTTATTAGTCTGTTATCGTAGTTGAGCCTTATGTATACATTCACACATTTTGAAATTGGTCTATATAAACAAAATTTAAGTATAAAAAAGACAAAATCTCAATTTTAGCCTTTAATACAAGCATTGCTAGTGGAAAAATCTAATATATTATCCGAAGTGCCTAATTTCCTTCGAAAAATGGGGAAAAAAATGTATTTTAAACTTTTAGTTCTTTGTACGATTTTGTCTCAAGGAATTGGGTCTTTATCAGATAATAATATGACCAGTAAGTAAAATATTTTAAAAACCAGAAACTGCTAATTTTGCAGACGTGTCAGAGATTTTGTGAATTTTTTTAACAACCATTGTTGAGAAGATTTTCTTAATTTGTTTTATTTGCAGCGAATTCATTGGATCTTCTTGTGCGTAAGAAACGAATAGTTGATCCATTGGGGAATCATAGACATCCACAGATTCAAGATGTTCCTTACGTTGTCCCCATTCTAGCAAATGGAGAACATATTTGCACTGGTATTATATTAAATGCTCATGTTATTTTAACAGCTGCTACCTGTGTTGCGAGACGAACAACGTACACCGTTGTGTCTGGTAGCGTAGTTTTAGGTAGAGGAGGAAAATCTCACACTGTTGTTGGATTATTAAATCACTATCGTTACGCCACGCGTGGATTTCAATACAATATTGCTATGCTTTCAATTCACGATCCTATTGTGCTTAGAGAGGGATTTCACAAGCCAATACAACTTTATCTGCAAGAATTTCACCCATCTACAGGTTCTGTAGTTACTACCTGTGGTTGGGGAATTGCCATGGATTCCCAGGGGTAATATAATAGTCAAAATCACTTTCCACGCGAGATTCACATAATTTTTTCCCATCCTCTCTTAAAAGTTGAACTTTTTGAGGCTTGTTGGAAAAATCTGCATGAATATTATATTAAATTTCATAACAAATTTTCGAACAATAAAGCTGGTTGAAATGGTCAACTTTTAGAGAAAATTAAATTTTTTTAGAGAAAAAAAATGTACTTAAGGATCTTGAAGTCAAGTTCTATTCTAAAAATTCGATTTCTTCATTTTACTCAACAAATATTAAATTTGAAATGTTTTCCCTCTGTAGAATTAATCAATTTTTAACTAAAATTATGCGTACAGAGCGAGAACATATCTAATTCAAATATTTTCTAAGTAAAATGAAAAAAATTCAATTTTGAAGGTAGATTTTAAGTTCTTCATTTTATACAAAAAGTATTGAAATTAAATATTTTTTCGCTCTGTACGCAGTCTTATATTTGAAAAATGATTAGCGCTACAGAGCGAAAAAATTTCGATTTATAATTTTCGTTGAGTAAAATGGAGAATGGAATTTTGAGCTTAATACTTGAGCCTAACGCCCTTAATGGATTTTATTTAATTAATCAATATCCTATTATTTCTTAACAGGAGAACTTTCTACCCCAATGAATTGCGATCAACGAATTTACGAACAATTAGTTTAAATCAATGTCGACAACGTTACCATGGATCCCATAATGCAGTGCCAGATGATGCTGTTTGTACTTATGAAGAAGGAAAAAGAATAGGTCGAGGTGATGGTGGAAGCCCTCTAGTTTTTAATGGTCGTCTAGTTGGTGTTCAAGCTTCGGATTGGATTGAAGGAGGTAATGATGTTCCTGATGTTTTTGTGAATGTGGCTCTTTCTGAAAACAGAGACTGGATTGTTACACATATTCAAGCTATTCCACCATATCCAGCAGAACGGGGATTACGAAACCAAAATTCTTTACGACGTAAATGCAGTATACACCCGTGCTAAATTAAACACTATACCTAGTCTTTTATTTAGTCTTCAATTTAGCCAGGAACTGTGCGGAAAAGCCTCCCAAAAATTTAAGAAAGAGCTCATCTATAAGAAATATAAATGGTAAAGATATAATCAGTGTGTGATTTCGAATTTAAAATATATATTTTTACAAAAACATTTTTTATTAAAATTAAAAATTTGTACCTAACCCAGTAATAAGGGTTGAATAGAGAAATATTTTCAGATTTCAGCTTTTAAGTGACCATATTTTAAGTTTATTTAATTCCATCATATGGAATATAGGTTTTGAAATTTCAATTTTAGTCAAAATTCAAGTCCGCTTCTCTCTCTGCACTTTTTATTTTTCCGTTGCGGATTTATAGAAATATAAATGCTTCATTCTTTTTAATTCAACCCTTATTACTAGGAAATTACCTATTTGTGAAAATATATCGAATTCTAATCCTTGTTGAGTAAAATGTGGAGATTTTATTTTGAACTGAGAACTTGAATTGAACCCAACATCCTTTAAAACGAATTTCTCAAAATTTTTGAAATTTATGTCTGCATTTTTTTCGATTGGTTGTAGAAGTAACTTGCAACAGGATTGGTGGACAAAATTTCAACTATACCAACCATAACCGATTCTTTTATCAGCTGACCCAATCATATTGCATGATTTTTAACTTTCTACCCAGCTGATTTGCGCATTTGCGCCGCGTCAAATTATTCCTTATCATTGTTTATGTATGAATTAGAACAACAATTAATATTTGGAAATCATATGTTTCCACTAAATCAAGATATGAAAGAAGTTGATAAGCGAAACAAGTTCCGCACTTAAACGTTGGGGTACAAATGCCAAATAATTAAACTGATTAAACTCGCCAGTTAAATTGGTTTGTACTTTTAACCTTACTTCTTCGTTTTGCACCGTTTGCACGCTTTATTCTCTCGATTGAAATACAAATATTTTTAAATTGATGAACATTACCCAAAATGTTATTTCTAACCCTCTACAGAATGCTCTTTAATTTTTTTAAATATATTAATTTTTAGATCTGGTACACTGAGCTTGAAGTAAAAAAAATCATTAGAGCGAAGATATCGAATTTTAAAGTCAGAACTTGGATCTAAAACCTTCAAGGGCATTCTGTTAAGGGTAACAAATTTCCTCAACACGGCTCTTTAACTTTCAAAATTGCAGCCCAACTTGTACTGACAATAAATATTTTTATGATTTCCAGAAATATAAAGGTACATTATGAGTGGAATGACACAAGAAGAGCGAAATAACATTGTTCGTAAAAGAATATTGGATCTTCCAAAAATGACAGCAATCTCGATGCCTCCAGACTCGCCTTATATTAAACCGCTACGTTTGAATTTCACACAGGATGGGCGAGAAAAATCTTGGGATATGATACGAACACACGATGGTGTCTACATCATAATTTTCAATATAAGTCGCAAGAAACTTGTCTTCGTGAGGCAGTTTCGACCCCCATTATATTTTTCTGCTTTGCCAGATCAGAAATTGGGCGAAGTTGATGTTAAAAAATATCCAGCGACACTTGGCCTTTCTCTAGAACTTTGTGCTGGAATGGTTGATAAAAATAAATCACTAGTAGAAATTGCGAGAGAAGAAGTCATTGAAGAATGTGGATACGAAGCACCTCTTTCAACTTTTCAGAAAATTATGCGTTGCAGGTTTGAAAATTATAAAATATACACTACTCACAAGAAATATGAAAATTGAACCTAAATTACTTTAAATTTAATTCTTTTATTCTTAAATCGCAACATTTTTCTAATATTCTTTTACAGATCTGGGGTATCACTCCAATCTTCTACGCAAACACTTTTTTATGTAGAAGTTACTGATGATATGCAAATACATCGAGGTGAGAATTAAGAGTATTGGATCCAAGTTATAATTTTGAGAAATTTTCTACTGTTAAGATTATTAATATATTTCTTGGATGATTCTATATATCTGTATGTATTTACTGTACATCAAATTATACTTTGTATTAAAAAAATATATATATTAAAGGAGGAGGTGCTGAATCCGAAGGCGAATTGATCGAGATCGTCGAAATGACTGTTGAAGAAGTTAAAGATTACATCAACTCTGGGGATATTCTATCTGCTCCTACGTTTCTATACGGTATGACTTGGTTTCTAGCTAATAAACAGGATCGTTATCGTTAATCTAGGCTTTCGTCTTTAGTTAATTTACATTCTATTCTATTCCTTTCTATTTAGTTTAAACTCTAATTCGAAATTAAAACATAATGCTGGATGTGTAAGTAACGTAATATAATAAAGAAACAGTCGTATATATCTTACATCGAATTTGAGGTGAAAACTTTGGACCCAATATCCTTGAACCGATATTTTCCACAAAAAGAAGTTTTGCGGGTACTGGTATTAGAGCTTTTCTGATAGACCAAGGCCAGAAGGCACAACCTTCGATTTCATCATAAACTCATATTTGAGAAAGCACACTTATGCTCCAAAAGAACGAAAACAAGCCTCAAGCTTTCCAGGTCTAAAATGAACTTTTATAAATATAATAAAATAATGTTTGATTTTATCTCAAATTTATTTTATTTACATTTAGGTTCTATGTACAATCGCCAGTGGTATAGTTACTTAACAGTCTTTAAAAAAAATAATATGAAGACATGAGAATGACAATGGGTAGAGATCGTTTGAAGATGGTCCCTAAATACGACCAATTTGTTTATTTTAGGTGTTATCTTCACAGTCTTCACCCAGTTGTCATGCTAATGTTTTTCATATGGAAATTTATGAGATCTAGTGTTCAAAATCGTCTTTTGTAAACTGAGTGCTAACCCAAGCAAGACCCCATTTTAGATTCGTCAAGAGATATTTTAAGGCCTTCGTCCATTGTTCTTCGGAATTAAATTGAATCCTGAAAAACGACATAATTCAAATTAATGGATTAATTTAAACTTAGATACGTAAAATTCTAAAATGATGGAAAAAAGAGAAAGCCCTCTGGGCCGCGAAAAAAGAGGAAACTTCTGATTTCTGAAAGGATAAAAAAAAGTAGTTACTTGATGGAATAAGAATTCCCCGTTGCAGAATCCTCGATTTTCCCTTTATCCATCCTGTAAGGAAGAGAGAATCCACTGTCTCCTTTTTCTACTTTCTCTTTAAATTGTTGCAAACAATCCAAAAAAGCTACCATCGCTGAATCGAATTTGGTGTCCCAGAGGAATTTGAAACCTCCACTGCAGTGTAAAGGAAGCTCGATATTTTGACCCAAAACTTTGATGTAACTATGATTTCCACGTGGCACGAGATGAAACCTCTGGAAAGTCAAGTTGATCTTTCGAGCAAGAGCTGTTAAAAGAAGAGTTGCTTGTCCCCAAGCTGCGTTTATCTCACTCCAGTCCACAGGCGCACTTGGTAACCTTCCCAATCGGAAGGAGTTTATCGTGCCGAAGTGACCAGAATGCCAGATGTGAAAGGTCGCGTTGAAAACGTTTGTATTTTTCAGTCTTTCCAGTTGCGAAGATGCGTAGGCCAGTTGGCAGTCCAAACTTCAAGTAATTTTAAAGTATATTCAAAGAATTCAATAAAACTAAGCATTTTTGGAGATTGAAAAAAATGAATATTTACCTTAGCGATTCATCCTCTCTTAACATGAGATCTCTCATGTGTCTGGAATATTCCCTATAATAGCGTTCTTCTTCACTCAGCAATCTGTCTCGTTCCCTTTCTTGCTGTTCAATTGCATTTTTTGTGGCACCCTCCTCCTTTCTCAAAGCCTCCAATTCTCTGATCAATCTTTCTTCCTGAGCTTTGAAGCCCTGCAGCTCTTTTGCTAAATTTTCCATCTCCATATCCTCATTCCCTTCCTGCTGTTGCTCTGCTTCCAGTTTTTTTAAGTATTCATTGTAATCGGACCATTCGCTTTCTGTTAATCTGAGCTGTTGGTCCATCAGCATCAGAAGCGTGTCCGTACATTCGTCGCATAGTGGATGATCGGCTGAACTACTACTACTTAATATATCAAATAATGTGGCTCTTACCTAGGAAAGAACGCAAATTAATATTTTATACAATATTTTTAAATTTTTAAAGCATTTTAGTTTTTCTTGATAAAACTAAAAACAGTAACTGAATGATTTATTTATTTAACAAATCGCTATTTTATAAAACTATTAAAAAATCCTTTTTGATTCTTACCCTTAAATGATGACTTAGGTTTTCTGCTTCACCCGAATCACCAACTACCATAAATCCATTTGTACCATTTGCTGAATCGGTCAGTCTAAAAGTTGGTACCAAGTGCTCTAAACTTCCACTTTGAGGCTCTATATCTCCTACAACTTGTTCTTGGATTGGTACTGTAGTTAAAATAATTACATTACAGTTAATACAGATTTATATTAATACTTACTCGCGTTTCATTTTAAAAATACAATTCATTGCTTTAAGGTACTAAAAAGAGTCAAATGTGTCGCTTCAAGAAAAAAAAATCGATAAAATTATTAATCACAAAATAAAAACTTTTAAAATATAAGAATTAAATTACTAAAGGTTCTAAGCGACACTTAACTTATGTTCAAACATTTAAATCGAGGCCTGAAGCTAAAAGATTAAAAATAAAAGCCTAATGTCCTAACCTAAAAACAAACAAATCGAATAAAATATATGTAAACAATCAGCTCTACCAACAGAAAAACAGAATAAACGAGAATTCTATTAAATACAACTTCTCTGAAAAAAGGGGTAAAAAATGTACAAAAACTCTCTTCTTACACCATAATAAAGCCTAAAAATTTACCCAATGTTATAGTTATTGCTCCAAAATCCCATATTTATAATCTCAAAATGCTGAAAATCAATATTGAAAACAAACATTTTTAGGCATTGTTTTGAAACTTATTTTCACGCCACTTCCATGTAAAACGAAAGAAAGCGTCCTAAGCATTCCTGAATCGCAGTTTCTATGGGGCGGATAGAAAATTAAGGATTTCGTAAACCTCTAAACCCTACTCCAAAATGAAATTTACTCACATGAAAGTTCAGCTAGCGTGTGTTCTCCTAGATGATTAAAACTGGAATCAAGTTTCAAGGGTTGTAAACATCGTTGACATGCAAAATTCACATTTGTCCTCATGTCCACCATTTCTGAAACTTTATATTTCACACTGACAGTCGGAAAACACTACCTGTCCTTTATTTATAAATATATACCAAATTGATGCTTGGGAAACACTGCTGACAGAACTTTGACAGTTGTCCGATAGAGGCGCTCTAGTCAGAAGGTAGCTTCACATGCGTGCGCAGATGTCTTGATTCGAATGGCGGGGGTTCAATTTGAAATCAAATATTTAAAAAATTTCAAACTCAAATGTTCGGAACATTAGGGCGTTTTTTCACTGAGAAAAATTCTGAAATTGAAAAAAAGGATTGCTAAATAATTTAAACTCTTGTCTACTTCGTTTTTAACTTAAAATTGAATAAAAAATGTTTAATTAAAAGTATTTCATCATTCTAATTTTATTATATCGTATGTGCTGCTGTCATTTACGTTGCTTAATCATGTCTGAATGTGCAAAGCTCTAGAAGCAAGCACAAGAAAATGTACTATACATAATAATTATATTCCTTTCACGAAAAATAATAAAATAGCTAGACTTTCTACAATTTTATACTTCCAGCAACAGGAAGAATAAGGTCTACTCGTACCAGTTCCTGACTGATCACTCTGGCGAGTTTATTTTACGATTCTACGTTTTCTGAACAAAATGAACCAAACATGGTCAGTATATCTACAATCTTTGACTCAAGGTTTCGAATGGATCGGAGATTGTAGACAGAGAGATGAACGAGGCAGGGGGTCTGAACCTGGTGAGCGGACCCTTCCGAGAGTTCGTTAAAAATACATTTTTATAGGCAATTTTCACCTTCAAAGTATATAGTATATATTGTTTAATTCGATTTAATGTTGTTGTGAATCATAAATTTGACAATATAACTCATTCTTAATCTAGTGCTGTATCAAAACATCATAGGGTGGCCCAACCATGCAAATTTCTATTTGTTATTTTACAAAGTTTAGCTAACAAGACGTGCATACGTCAAAAGGAGAAGGTTTATTATTATAAGCCTTGCAATTTCACAAAAAGCCAGTAGGCGTCAATTGAGGCATATGTTAGATTGTCAGTCGATTCATATCTTACGCAAACCACTGAAAAGTATATCTTGAAATGTCCGCCGCTTCAATATATATTAGCATAAAATCAAAACTAATCATCTCCAAGATTCTTAAATCTATATTTCACCTCATTAACACATTAATTATAATAGAACTATATAAATATATATGTATTACATAGTTATATTTCTACGTCGAAACTTTATTTTTCTCCTTTGAGGATCATGTTTCTTAAATTTGCCAATAAATATTATTAATGCCCTAAGAGTCTAAAAGTGCATGGAACCCCATTGCTCTCTGTCTCGTATAAAGAGAATCGCATAAATGCTCCCGTGCCCCTACCACCCGCACGTCCACTATTTGAGATGCGAAACGAATCATTGACTCGACCGACTGTCACTCACTCTCGAAATACTCAACTCTAACTACCGGCATAAAACGTGGGTGGTAAACCCACTGATCATGCACGATTATATGATAGAAATCGCACTATATTAAAAATTCTGTAGAGAATATAAGCTTTACATATTAATCTATTCTTTTCTATCTTTTTTTCAGTTTATAATTGACTCCATCATAATACTCTCTTTTAATTTTTATATACTATATGTCTATCCATTCCCTCTATTCGCTTCTATCCAGATTTAATCCTTCCCTTTTTTTGCAATTGAAACTCATCCATAATCATATTTATGTATATATCATTCTGCTTATTCGCCCCTATATTATATCAACTTCTCTGTGTCTTTATATCCGTTTTGTTTTCATATCCATAGTTTATCTTCTTCTGCATCCGCGCCTATTCTCATCTATTTCATATTTGCTTCTATCCTTTTCTTTTTATTTTCATAACTTACATCCACAATCACTAGCTCTGATTTTATTATTAATAAAAAGGCACCCTATACATAGATATTAACAAGAAAGGGATAAAAAGTCCTCTGGTATAAATTTCGGATCCCAAAAGTTTATCCGTAAATTCGTTTCAATACGAAGTCTGCATCTGAGTGAATCAGATTCATTTCAAGCAGATCCGTAAAAAAGAGGAATCCTATCAAAGTTGAACTAAAGATCTCTATATCTTCGGATTGAAAATTGTATGCATTCATTATTTATTTATTCAGAGTCTTGTATTCATTTGGCCGGATTAACTACATGATTTTATTGTCACTTAGGATGAGTTTCAGATTGATTCGTATTGGAAAATTTATTTGGATACGCCTAGGAATTTTTCGTTAAAAAGTTTGTTCGAATGCGCCTCGGATTCATTGGGATTGAAATTTTGTTTTGTATAGACTTGGATTCACCATGTATAGAGAGAAGAAAAGTCACCTATAATCGGAAGACGAAAGAGAGTCGGGAGATGGAAATTAAGATCGTTGCGTATATTCAGAATTACTGACTGTACTTGCTAAGAGGGAAGAGGGACAATGAGAAAACGAGAGAGAAAGAGAAGGAATATATGATAAAAAGGAAAGAGGTTCCAGTGCTCCGCCCCGGGCACGCGGACATGAGGAACATGGCCGCTGAGGGACGTCCTCCTTGTGACGCTCGCCTTCACTCAGCACTCGCTTAAAACTGCAGTTACAACTCGTCCAGTTTACCCTTGACGGTCCTCCTCTCAACAAAACTGGTCACCGCCCATCCTTTTTTATATATATATACATTCACATATTTATGTAAACAATTTCGGATCGGATAGAAATCCTATCTGAATGAATCCGAGTCCATTCAAAATACACTCAAACCTCCATTTATTTCGCGCTTCGAATATCCCTCTAATCCAATTAAAACTAAAGACCGAAATTTGTATTCGAACTAATCCGAACAAACCCGAAATTTTCAATCCGATTGGATCGGATATAGCTTCCGAATTGACTCAGATTGATTGGGATAGGATTTTTATTTATACGCATTTCATGCAAGTGGAACGAGTTGAGTTTGATCAGACAGTTTTGGAATTTAGTATATGATGTGCGAACCTGTTTTACTTTTATTTTCCCAGGCGAATAAGTCTTGGATAGAAATCAATTCGCAATTTTTTATCCAAATCAAACCAATCTATAATTGGTCATTATATAGTTGTTGGCAGAACCAATTTGTCTATGCACAAATCTTAATAAATTAATTTAAAACACATCCCTCTTGGGCAAAAATTAAATAAAAAATAATTGCGTTTTAATTATCGTTCTGTAATTACTGCTGACTCTATCATGTGTATCATGCATGTAAGTTTTAACATGCAACTACATATATATATATGTATATGCAGCCATGCAGGCAGTCAAGCAGGCAGGTAACTTATACCATAATCTTTACTTTTATGTCACAGACTTTAGAGTCAGAGTATAAAGGGGAGGGCGTGACAAGTCCGCATAAGAAGTATAATCATAGCTACACCCATAATTTTCTCCACGAGTATTATAATTATTCGTCGTAGTAGGATCTCGTGGTCCAACGTGTGATTAGCTAGAGGAAGATGAATGGTGTGGTTGACGCGTACGTCCATAATGAAATACACTCGCGAATCGGGACAAGCTGCAATTACACGCGATTCCCGTAATCGTAAAACGTGAACCTAACAGCAATGGCGATCTGTTCCGTTCTGTTCTTACGTCTCCGGTGGCAGTCACCGAGCAACGTCTATAAGAACGTTCATGTAGAGTTGTGCAGACGGTGGCAGAAACTTGCAGTAAATCACTCTCGATGTATATGGAAAGGACATGCGGGATATATATGATATATGATAAATGATATATGCAATCGTTGAGTACAAGTAGCGACCATTCCTGGGATATGGGAAGCTACTGTGCAAATTGATAAATTAAGTAATCAAGAGTCTAAATTATATTACACTACACATTTTTAAAGTTAAACATGCCAAAATTGAATGCATTTTTTTGCAGCTATAGGAACTTTCATTTCAGTTTCAATAAAGCTGAAAGTTAATGAATTTTTTGATTCTATCCTTCTGAACAGGAAAATTCTTTTAATTGACGAAAATAAATCGCGGTATACATACATTTCGACTATAAATTAAGTCCACCAAACGCTGAATTGTTCGGTCTGTATTAATTACTTTGTGTTCTCATTGGCGTAAGTAAAGAGTGCAATTTTGTTTGTATGTCGAAATAATTTATGTGTTTTATACTTTACACGTTTTACTTACATAATGATAAAAGTAATTAGATAAAAATGATTCGGTTGTTCTAGCAATACAATTGTGGGTTACAAAATTTACGATTACATATATGTATTGATAATTTAATATATATATATATATATAAATCATATGCTTTTATTAACATATATAATATCTATGCTTTTAATTTTTAATTGTAATTAAGATACTTGTAATGCATTAAATTTCATTAAAATTTTTTAGCAGTGTATTAGGATTAATTTAGAGGACTAATATAACACTGCCGCCTCTAATTTTATGGGCAACTTCAAAAAAATGGAACTCGATCATTGTTGTGGGAATTTCTCTAAAATTACTCACAGGGAAGTCGATTTGGAAAAAGAATGAATCGTTGTTGTGGACTGAGGAGAATAAAATTAGTTTCTCTAATGTCAGGGGCGTTTTCCCCTTTTCTTCTTTTTACCTTTTTCTTCGACGACATTAATCAGATTTTGAAGGTATAAAGGCCGCCCGAAAATAATACAAATGTGAAATCTGAGACGATAAACATCTAAAGAGAAAAAATGCCTGTTCGTTTTGCGGATTATTTTGGGTCCTATATTTTTAAATTTATTTTTATGCCTTATACATTTTTGGGCCTAATTTTGAGACATAAATCTGAATCTCATACTTTGAGTTTCCACTGTGGGTTTTATATTTTGGACTCCTTTTTTTATATTATATAATTTTTAACGTTATTTTGGGTCCTAAAGGGATCTTACTTTTGGATCTTATTTATATTTTCTTTTTGACCGTTTTCATGATTTACAAGTTTCATATCCACAGTTAATAATGTATTTAATTTAAATACCCCCATATTTAGTGCCTTAATCGTATAAATTAATATTGGATACATATATGTCTTGCTGTTATCGAAAGAACATTTGCATATGCATTACAGAAACTAAATAAAAATATTCACAACCTGAATCGTAATTTTCATTGCGAACTATTGTAAGGAAACTGAATGTCATTGTGTCAACAACATATTGAACTAATATATACACTATAAAACAATAATTTATTGTGTAATTATATATTTTCCACATCTGGTTATGCAGGCATTATAAATAATTCGCTTCGTTACAAAAAGAAGTAATTTATCTAGCGTTAATGAGAAAAATGCTTGCATTAAAAAAACTGTTTATTAATTCAAATTCGCCAATAATATAAAGTATATTATTCCAAAGGTATACATTTAATTGCATTCCTTTTATCTTTGCAATCCAAAAGAAATTAATTTTCCCGCGGAATAATACATCTCATAGAAAAAAGTACGTTTCTTGGAAATTAATTATTTTGACTCACCCTTTTTTTTAGCCCACAATATATTGGATAATTATCCAATGTTATAAACATAATATAATAAATTTACCTCACGTAATCATTAATTGCAATTAAAAGAAACTTTAAACCTTATTACACTGTGAGATCCAAAAGAAATTTACTATATTTATATATATATGCAAAATAACCGACGTATAATATTATTCTAAAAAAAAGAATATTCTTCGATGAAAAATACCTAATATAGAGCGAAAAAATGTTTAATTTTAATATTTCTTTTCCCTACAGCGAAGAATTTTGAATCTAAGCTCAGTTGTCATTTTTCACTTTATGAATAGACATTTTTTCGCTCTGTGATAGTATGGAAAACTATTTAATTATAGCATTATTTAAATGAAGAGTTAAAATTTTGAGAATAGAAGACAGATCCAATAATCCTATAAAAAGAAAATAAGAACACATCAGTTTTAAATTCCGGAAGAGGTCAATGTTGAAGTTGTGATATATCTCTCAACTTGAACTTAATTCATGAAAACTACATTCATGAATATTAATGGTGTTTAACGTTATAAGGAATAATAATATTGTTCATAATATAATCCTATAGTAATTGTAATTTATGTCGCGAGTTGTTGCAGAATATTTATGCGATATACGATTGTATATATGTAAAACGAAGCTCATTTGCACTCGTTCTTTCGTGTCCGCCACCTTAGCTGCAGCGTCTACGCGTATGTCGTATTTTTTTACTTAGTACATACGATAAAAGGACTTTTTTCCCTCGTAAATAGTGTTTGTGAACGTGGGAACCCCGCTGTGTGACAACCCCACTTCTACGTATGTAGAAATGGGTTGTTTGATAAAAATAAAATTAATTTCCTACTCATGAAAAGAGGTGTGAAGAGTTATTATAGTTTTGTTTCTTTTTTATATGAAAATTATTATTGGTGAAATCAATAATGCAATATATGAAAATATAAAAAAAGATCGGTTCATTTCCAATGCTTAAAATTTTGATACTGTATAAATTAATGAATCTGCTAATTATTCTTCGACATTTTTTTTTTGTTTGCTATACGGAAAATGAGGGAAAACCTTGAAAGTCGATTTCCAATGGCAATTATTCCGAGACATTGAGTTATGTTAACTAAGAATGGAGTCGTTTACTGAATCATGCAGAGAACGATGACACGGCCCTTCTGTTGATCGAGGATCGATCATTAATCATATACAGCGCGAAAGACATCGATCCCATGTCCGAAGTCGCGTGGCTCGCTTGTCCTGAGCCCTTGTAAACAAGACTTCATGACAAAGCGTCTGTTACGGATGATTATAGGTTTTCAAAATCATAGACGACATTTCTTTCCATTCCATAATTCCATTTATCATAATCCTCACCACATAACGTAACACAAAACGAACAAATCTGATTATCTCTTCAGAAATTTACAGACTAATCATTTTTAGTCCTTTATGTATACATACATCTTGAATCTCTTGTATGAATTTATATAATTACGTTGCTGGTTATTTGAAAACCTATATTTCAAGAATGAAATTAAACCTCGGTGATTATGAATCAGCTAGAAATCCAATTTATAATTTAGCAGTCATATATTTGTATAATTATAGATTCTTCGAAATTCAATATGCAAAAAATTTTGATTTAAAATTGGATTGATGATTTTACAGAATAATATCAAATTTTTTTAATCGTTTAATGGAATTAAATGAACTAATGTCAAATAAAAATACAAATTAGCTACAAATTTAGCTAGTAGATGTCACTAGTTGGCTTGGATTGGCTTCTGTGACACTAATTCACTCCTCTACACTCCTGTACCATTTTTAATTCAAATACTTCAAATATAATTACAGATACTTTCAAAATAACCAAATAAATTTAATACAGTTGAAAATTATTTTGTAAATTATTTGAACACTGATAATTTCGTGGAAAAATTGTTTTCCCGCATTTTTTCGAAAAGATACAACTTGTATCATTGTTCGATTGTCAGATATAATTATTGTAATTATCAACGATGCTATTCAGAAGCAATGAAACATGAAACCTATCCCAACAGGGTCCAGAATCCTGTTTCAAAATATCATAACAAGATGGTGGTCCCTTCAGGAATTAGTGGAACTTTAGGTATCCTGCGGGGGAATATAATTCTGACAGCAGGTGAAATTCACGGATAGGCCGCCCATATTTGACAGCTGCAAACTGGCTTCAGGCATCTCAAACACAGATTCTGACCTTTCTGGTCCCTCATCCCTCGCCCCCTTAACCCCTCGCCGATCCTCCCCATCCCTTACATTCCCGCGTAAAATTTAAAAAGAGTGAGAGAGAAATGGAGAGGAGAAGAAAAGAAGAGAATGAGAGGGAGAGAGGGAGAGAAAGATTTAGTAAGGGGGAGTAGCAAGGGGTGGTCCACCACATTTTGTCGGGTATCGTTCAACCCTGCGGGTGACCCTCAAATCCTGCTTTCTCTATTGACTGACTGTTCAACTCCAGCATCGTTTTTGGCACCTTTCCATTTTGTCTGTTGTGGCTTAAGAAAAATTCTTAAGCTAGATGGATTTAGTAATCCTTCTTTTTTATCCTAAATGCACGTTTTGTACAGGAGAACCAGCTAAAAAAGGTCCATCTTCATTATGTCCAAAGTGCAATGAGTGTGTCTTATTCTTATATCTATTATACATAGGGAAAAATGTGTAATTTTATGGAGATTTGGATACAAACCCTCTTAGGTGTATTTTTAGAACCCAAAAATAAGGTTCTATAAAACAAAATATATTATATCCAGAAAAGGTTCAAATATAAAATATAAAGAATGAAAATTCGTAAAAATAAAACACTATTTAGGAGTCAAATTATTAAGAACCACAATTTATATAAGCCCCAAATTAAGGCCGTATATTTGTTGTTAATTTGGATAGTTTGAATGTTATCTAGTTTTCTGTGTTTTTTGTGTGATTCTTTATCATGAAAGACTTGTTACAGATAAGTCCCAATCACGAAGAGCGGATTAATAATAAATTTGACATTTGGAAGTATTTTTGTCAGATATCGAACTGAAAGACTTGTGATTGTGCCGCGGGCAAAAAAAAACCACGTATAAATCAAAGTAGGCATTTTTTTGGACTCGATATTAATTTGAATTTAAATGGAACTTGGTCGAAAAATTAAGAGGCCTAACATTCAGCGGGCCTTGGATTGAATAATGGGGCCCGAATCTCGATGTGCCTTAACGATTCAAATTCTCGTAGCGTGGAGGACAAGCGTATCGCATCGTACCGTGCCGGGCGACTTCCAAATCTAATAGGGGATAACTTCTCGATATGGGTTCCAAACCTGAAATCTTCCTTTCAAACCGTAGAACGGGGACCCATAATTACCGATTACCAGGGGAATCATCATTTCTATGTATAGGAAAGTCGAGGGACACCTGTTGAAAGTTTCCTATAGACATATCGGCCGTCGCCACATCGTCTAAATTTTGAGAATCAAAATAAATTTTTCTCAGAAAAGAATTATGAAATATTTTGAAATTCCTTCCAATCCCTTAAAATCGAATAAAATATTGATGATTCTTCATAATAATTTGATGCAATCGTATACCAATTTTATACAAGTTACCATAAATTGCCAAAACATTCCTTCCAAATATATATGTTACTATAATTGCCTAAATTCATGCGTGCCACAAGACAAATTGGCCCCGCGCTATCTCTAAAAAGCAGAAACTTATTCTAATGAAATCCAATGATAAACTTATCTTCAAAGTTTCTCCCCATAAAATCACGACCGATATAAAAAAATTTGATGAAGAAGAGGGAAGACAACCAACTAAAAAATGGAGCGCTCGAAAATTCTTCGTTAAGCAACCCTTAATCACAAAGGTTAGAAGATCAGAACGGCCGGGGGGGAAAGGGAAAAGAATAAAGAAATTGTGGAGAGAGTGCTGTGACTCCCCTGATATTCGACGACAATTAATCAAAAGATGGCCTGAAGGAGCGTGCGTGAGAAATACGAGACAGAATGCTGCCAAACCTAACTCAACTCGAGAGGGTCCCTTGTCGCTACCGTGTCTAAATTCGAGTCAAAGCTTACAACCAAATCACAAAAGTTATTAGGGGTGAGAGAGAAGACTTATTAGCGAGCGTATTATTTGTTTTTATTAGTCTCTATTGCGAAACCAGAAAATCTCTCATGAAATATGCAGCAATAACTGCGATGTCATGGCTACATCATCATTATGTTCCCACCGGAAGAATTGGACCTGAATGTATATTTTGTGAGTCTTTAAATATTAATAAACACAAGAATTAAAATAAGGGTTTAGTAGACTTAAAATATATTATACAAAATATTTAACTTACATATTTTTTATATTTGCTTATTATTGCTATATTAATAATTTACTACGGTTCATAACAGGGAAAGAGGGATGAGGGATCTCCCTGAGGAATATGGTGGGATAGAAATAATTTGAAAGAAAAGGGAGAGTCTGTTGGGATTGAGGAAGTTCTTTTGAATTGGGGGACTCCTGAAATATAGGAGAATTCCAAGGGATAGGAGGCAGAAGAATTTGAGATGTATAGCGGGATAGGGGGAGTTCTATAAGATTGGTGTTGCCCTGTACTATCGAGGGCATTCGGTGGGATTGGGAAAATCCCGGGTTATAGGGGGAGTCCCAAGGGATAGATGGAGTCCGTGGAATTCAGGAATTTCAGTGTTATTAAAGATATCCCGTAGCATTAAGGGAGTTATATACCATTAGGGGACTCCCGGTGTCTAGATTGATCATTTGAAATAGAGGGAGACCTAAGGGATAGGGGGAGGCGGAATGATTCGGGGGATACAGTGGGATAGGAGGATTTCTGTGGGATTGGTGATGTCCTGTGGCATTGGAGGAGTTCTGTAGTATTAGGGGACTTCCGATATCCCAAGTGATCCTGTAGAATAGGGGGAGTCCCGAAGGATAGGAGCAGGTGGAAGGATTCTGAGTTTTAGAGGATTGGGGGACTCTAGAGTGTTGATGAATCCCGTGGGATAGGGGGACTTCTGTAAGTTTTGGGGGTGTCTTGTGGCATTGGCAGCGTTCTGTGGGATTGGGGGAATTCCGAGTTATAGGGGGAGTCCCAAAGGATAGGAAGAAGCCCGTGGGATAGGGAGTCCAGGGTATTCAGGAAGTCCCATCACAATAAACGAAACAACATCAATAAAATGTTGTAAATTTATAGAATCAAGTCTATATTTATACTGTATTGTTTAAGTGTGTACATGATTTTAAATAATTCTTTTGATATATGTATATTATGTATTCGCACAGCTGTAGTCCAGCTGATAGGCCGACTATGGAATGAGAGTTGACTGTGTTTTGATTAATGAACGAAGGGCTCTGAAAGTGCGTTATCGTCAAACACAGACATGGAAGGTTCGAATTGCTCCGTTCGTCTTTCCATAGCAAACAAACGGGGTTGCTTAAGCCTTAAAGCTGTTGTTAACCTTTCCGAGACCTGTTCTGTAAAAAATATTCCCCCCAAACTGTAATTTAAATTTAATCTTCAATGTTAAAATAAGCAAATAAATTTCGCTGGAAATAAATTATTGCTGATAGGAAAGCTTTCTGTCGAATCAAAGTAAAACCGAATTGAATTTTTTTACATATATATTTCCATTATTTTTTCCACTTCGAAACAAATAATTTGTAATGAAATATTTTGATGACATGTTGATTGGATAAGGACATACTTTGAATAAAAATATTTCACGGAAATATTTTTATAATTTAGAGAATGTATTTAAGATGAAAATAATTTTGAGTTTTCTGTGACTTTGAACATAAAAGGTCATAAATTTAATGCTGAAGTACGAAGCGATGGTCTTGTAAACTTATGAAGTTATGAAACAAATTTAAAGGGCACAAAAGGGAAAATATCTCCTCGTAAAAGGGTTGTATATTACCTAGAAACGAGGAACGGAGTGGGTTTATTGGTACTCAAGGTCGGTAATATCGTATTTACTAACTACAAGGACATTCTACAAAACTAAATTCTAAAAGTCTAAACTTTGAATACAAGTTTATTGTACAGAGTGAAAAAGTACCTAGTATAGCTTTAATACTTTTTGTATTAAATGAAACAATTAACTTTGGAATTTATATTGCGAAATATTCGGTTACAGTTAAAAAGAATTATAATATTCTTTTGCCCATCTTTTTCACACCATCTGTGTTTACTGTTTCTATTTACCAAATCTTTTCTGGTCCAGTCTAAATGCAAAAAAAATCTTTTCTCATGGAAAGAATTAGGTGTCTACAGTCGCATCAGGAAGCCTCCTAAGTTCTCTGCTTTCGGGTCTTTGAAGCTTATGTGAATTTTACAGCAATACAAATGAAACGAATACAAGAACCTCGCAGGGTTGTTGGTGCAACAAAACAGTTGTCCAGAAGTTAAAAGCCGTTGAGTTTTATTGCATTAGGTTCCCCAGTGCCAGTGCCAGTACTAAGGCCTCGGATGACCCGAGTCAGGTACCTCTTTTACGGAATCACGCCTTACACTGTTTACATGCAGGATTTGTCACGAGAATTACGTTACGACGTCGTAAATTACAGCGCTTACTCAGACCCGCTCGTTTGACCTACAAATCGCATTAAAATCTCATTTTCCACAGTGCTGGGCTGTTCCTAAAAGTTTTACTGGTCGATGAAAAGGTACTTAAAAGTGCACACGTAACAATATTCGGTACATACATGGAGAGCAATTATTTTACCGTAACAATAAACAAGCAAGGAAATTTGCTCAAATTTTATGAAATTTATTACGCAAATGCTACACTTCGTTTTAATGTTTTAATAAATCTTCATTTTCAGTTAGTTGCAATTTTTAGATTATATATTTCAATCTTCAATTTGAAGACACATATACGAGCTTCTGGCTTGCTATCCTCGTGAAAATTCAGGGGTAAATAAATTATTCCGGATAACAACACGAAAACTTCTTCAAATTCAGAATACAGAATTTTAACATATTTCATGATTTAGGTTTAAGGGTCCATTTCCCAAGCCCTTTTTTCTCATCTACTTTTTCAACCCTCTTTTTCTATTTTCCTTGAACGGAAGAATTCAGTTTTTGCACAATACTTGTTATAGAACTCTTGTTTCGAGAAACTTGATTTCATTCGAGTTTATTCTGGAATTATTCTGATTAATCGATCAGTTTTTCATAGGCAAAAAATGGCGAGCAGAGATCACGCCCTGATCGATTAATCATAAAGAACTGTGTCTGATTGGATTGGACCTGACATGGAGAAGGCAGGATCTAGCCAGGAGCCAGTTCAAGGTTGCTACACTGGTGGCAACACGTGTAATTCCATTCAGTTTATTTTTATTGTCTGTCTGAACAAAAGTTTAAATCATCGAATAGGCTGTAAAAGATGAAATTTAAAAACTTTTTCAAGTCTGCTGTTTATAAATCGACATTCTTATACTTTTATAATCAAACAAATGGGTGTTAAAATTCCTAAAATGGTTCACTTAAGTTAACTAAACACATTCTAAAATTAATTTTCGGATTTTAAATTAAGTATCTAAAAATGGGAACGGTAATGACAATTCTTTTACGAAAAAGGAAAGATGTCAAACTCAAATCTAAAACTGCGGAAAATCATTAAATCTGAGTTGACTCTCCCTTACAAAAATATCTTCAATTCTGACAACGAGACTAATACATATTACACAAATGGGTCAACGCCTTGACAAAGCTTGGGGTGAATCCTCATAAATACATTCCCAACTTCCCTGTCTCCCTCTCCCTGAAATTGTGGAATTCGACGAGACGAATTTAAGTCGAGAACTTGTATTTATTTGTGGAACGATTAGGGGTGTGTTTCATATCCTACATGTATATACATATATATATATACGTATATACACATTACACAGTATACAACCATGCAAACGTAAATCCATGATCCCATGCGAGAGCCTAGAATTATACAGAGCTGAAGAAAAAGAGCCTCTTTCAAAGGCTGCCAGACACTTTCTCTGATCCCCTTTTCCCCTCGTTTTTCCCTCTTGAGTAGTCTGTCTGTTGTGCATTCGTGGAATTTCTTCCAAGGGAGAAGCTCGGAGATTTCTTTTTCAGAAAAACTGGAAAGAAAAGGTAAACATTTCTGAATCCTGGGCAATTAGTTTCTTTCGGTTTCTTTTTTTCAGTCAAGTCGGCATCATATAGGACGAAAAATAATTTCCCAAGAGTCGCATAACTTCAAATTTCAGTAGCAATTATAAATTACTATACGCTTTTCAAAAAAAATTCTAATTTTCAATTTTTATGTTCGAACTTACAAGTTGATTTAAATGTAAGGGCCAAAAAATGTTTACAGGCACTATTTTTTACACTGTAAAAAAATACATTTCAAAATGTATTAGGAATTCTGAAAGGCTATAAAAATTCGTCGGTTTTAAAGCTTTTTTTTTTTTTATTTTTGAGAGAGTGAATCACAATGCTCGTGGGACCAGAAGCATGAAGTCAAAGCGAACACAAATTTCTATTTGATTTTATTTTCTTCTCTAGTTCTCTGGCGGTCAACGAAACTCTTGACGAAACTTCTCGTTTTGCATCTCGACTCGATCGTTCGGATTTCGGACCTAGCTCTTTTAAATAATTGTCCGGTTCACGATGGAAAGGATGCTGGCTAACCATTTCGCGATTGTAAGATGCATCGCTGCACCACATCATCCAACGGCTCGTATCCTTCCACGAAAGACGTGGGAGATATGCGCCTGGCATGAGTAGACATGACCAAACTTAAATTTTTTCTATTTTTTTAATGTACGTTATGATCTAACAGAAATTTCATCGAGCGATCAATTCTTACACTAAAGCATCACTCTCATCTTCTCTCTTTTTTCTACCCTCCCTTTCCCACTCTATCCTCTATCTTCCCTTCCAGATATACCAGTTATTTGGATATTTTGTAAATTTCGAGGTAAATTTTATTCCCCGGATCCAGGATTAATTGCATATTCGCCCAATCCAAGAAAACAGGAAAGAAATTCCTTTTTAAAAACTATTAAATTAAAAAAAACTGATTTTACAGACTCCTGAGAGGAAATTATTTCAAGGCCAAAAAGATAGTCTGCGTTTTCACCCATTGGACAACCCTGTTTTTCAAATGATAAATGTACGGAATTGCCTTGCGGGATAATTCTGAATTATGTTTGAGCTCGTCTTACTCTGTCACCTT
The DNA here is from genome assembly GCA_900474325.1 of Synergus umbraculus. Lineage (NCBI taxonomy): Eukaryota > Metazoa > Arthropoda > Insecta > Hymenoptera > Cynipidae > Synergus > Synergus umbraculus. The sequence goes on along the minus strand of UCOK01018761.1, from coordinate 143,646 downwards.
TTGCTCGCACACAGAGGATTTTCTTTTTTTTCCTTCTTTTCTTTTCTTTCTTTCCTTCTTTCTGAGTTTCACCTAATACCTAAATCCTTTTTACGATATACTTCTAGAACTCATGGTGCAAAGGGATAATGATGATTCTGAATTCGTCATGAATTAAGGTCATATTTGATTAAAAAGAGTTTTGACCCCGAAATATCAACCTGTGACCTGTCAATACTCTATATCTCAAAACTGATTCAATTTAACCATATTTCGACCCAACGCTTAAAGTTTACATTTTTATAATTTTCAATATAAATATATACGTATTCTTGTGTAGGAGGTTGCAGGTGTTGCCGGCACCTGTCATCTTCTTATAACAAGCAAGTCCTTATCCGTCTCCACTCTCCATTCTCCATTATACAGCATACGATATGCTAGCCTTTAATCGACGAGCTCTGGATAAGCAATGCGTGTTGGCGTGAAAGTAATTCATTTTGATGGCATCTTGAGATCTCTGACACGTTTCCAGATTTATTCAAACCCCTATTTCTACTTTTCTTATCTTCTTAAAATTACCCTGGTACTATATGTTATGTTTCTTCTAATTAGATTACGCTCTTAAAATTACATATATTAACAATCAAAAGTTTTCTACACTTTGATTGCATTAAATAACTTTGATATCGTTGAATGATATAATAATAGATTGATATTCTAATGTAGATATTTATATTCCTATTTTATCGAAATTTGTCGGGAGTTTATTTAATGTTAAATGTTTATTTCTTATTTATGTGCTATTGATGAGGAAACTTGAGCTGATGTGTAATGACGCAAGATACTGGAATATATTCGGTCATTCGAGATTAATTTTCGAATGCAAATCAAGTCAAGTCTCATAAAGAATGATATGTGCAAATATGACGCCTTCGGTGTATCATATATGTACATATATGCCTATTTTGTAAGCCTTAATTAAACTGTAATAACACCAGCTATAAATATATTATATTATCAAGACATTGTGAATAAAAGCAATCTTTTCAAAAAATCGTCCCAAAAAGCATTTTGTCATTAACATCTTAACAATATTAAAATTAGCATGATTCTTTTAAAAATATATAGATGAAATTTAAAAAAAATACTCTTTTTTAGACCAGTTTTTTACTTCTTGTTATTATTTTTTTTATTTTAGATAAGTACGTAATATATGCAAAGTTGGTGACTAGAAATTTGTAAATGGATATAGTATAGGTGGAAGTTTTCAGTATACGTGAGGTGTTTACTTTAAATGCGGCAGCTAAACGTGACAGTTTTACCACGAGTTGTAAAACAAGCATAATATCCCGTCGTGCTGCTGTACTTCTATGTGCTCGCTTTTATTTCATATTTGCACGTATATCTCCAGCATTTATTTCACCCACACCTTTAATCTAATATAATATTTATCGTTATAAAGTGTCAAAAATTATCATTTAAAAGTTTAACAATTTTTTAAAATGGTACACGGGGGGCAATGGAAGTTGCTGATGTTTTAAAGACACCGCAAAAAGTTTTCACCAAGAAATTCGAGCATCTCGCTATATACAATTAATCTCCGAAAGCGTTCACGGCATTTTCCTCTGATTTTTACGACGTAAGCCATTACCGCACTGTACTTTTGCACACGTTGTCCAGCAGAAAAAGAGAGAATTGAAAGAGAACCATGGGGGAGAGGATTGTGGATGAAGCTGTAGACGGAGCGAAAGAGGGTGGTTAAGGAATGACGGTATAAATAACGCCAAGCCGTTTTAAAAGTTTTAAACCCGGACATTTGTATCGTCCAGAGGGAGAGATTGGAAATTGGGATCGAGAAAATGGCTCCTCTAAAAAGTACACCGAAAATAAAGAAATCTATGTCCTGGCGCGAATTGTCGCAGGAAACCGCGGGGTCTAAACTAAATTCCCTTTTTGGATCGTTCGTTCGTTTTTTTAATCGCGTCGCGAATAATTAGAGGATGGTGATTAGAATGATTAAGAGGGTGTAGGCACAGTTGGCGAACGCAATTAGTTAAATCACTTGCAAGGTCATTTTTTAGGAAATGGTACGGGAACGGTACGGGAAAGGTACAGAAATTTTTCAGGAATCAGTACGGAAACAGTGCGACTTTGTCTTTAATCTTTCTCCTCTTTCTCCCCTTTTCAGTTCTTCTTCTGGACCGTTCTGTGCCTTTTGTGTATTCGTGTTCCCTCGACTCTTTTTCGTCTGTGTTCGTTCGCTTCGGTGCACTTGGTGGAGTCTGAGAGTCAGCAAGTTACATCCTTTCACGAGACATCACTCGTTAAACGCTTCCATCTTGGCCGATTGCCACCGCATAAATTTCCATTAGGGCCCCTTTAGGCAGTCCGCGAAAACAATGAGAGTGGTCGCGCGACCGCGCGAGGATAACGAGAAATTTATAGGGGACGCGTAGGTGCATTAGCATCTTCCCCGAGTGTCATCCTTCCTCAGATTCCAACAAAAGTTCTCTCTCAGAAAATCAGAATTACGTTTTTCAGATATGATTCATTTTCCTGTAGGGTAGGATAAACAATGTTTTTATGGGGTCTAATTGGAGACTACAGTTATGTTTTTTTCGCATTTCCTATCTTAAAAAAGTGGTTTCTTAAAATTTTACAAAAAAATTGAAATTCTTCAAAATCCATACAAATTTTAAAAGTTAAAATTCATAGAAACTTTTGGAAATCTCTTAAAATCATTTAAAAATCATCAAAATTTCTTACAATACGTTAAAATCTCCTAAAATTCTTCGAAATTCCACGAAATATCCTGAAATCCCTTAAAATTTTACGAAATCCTTTAGAGATCTTAAAACTCTGGAATTTTGTCAAAATTACTTGAAAATCGTCAAAATCCCTTGAAATTTTTAGAAACCTTTTGAAATTCCTCTCTAAAAAAAGTGGTGTCACAAAAGTTTGTTGCAGGTAAATTTTTCAGTTAAGAGAATAGTTTTCAGAACTGGGCCCGTTCGAAGATAGATCAGAGATGATATTATTTTATTGAGTTTTGTAACCATGTATTATGTATTACATTGGAATAATAAGAGTCAGAATTACATTTTGTTTTAACTGTGGCAGCTGCCTATAGGAATATATTAAACAACGATATATGGAGCAGAAGAAAAGAAAGAGTAACAAGGTAAGAAGAATGGAAGAAAGGTGCAACAAACATCGGACGCACTTATTTCTTGTAACGTCTCCACTTCTTTATTGGTCCTTTTTATTTCTCGCCACGCGCCCGCCACGGTGTCATGCGGGATGCTAAATTAATTTAACCGACCCCCTTTTTCGCGAGATAAGAGACATTAACGACACTCGAGCGGCTGCTAATTAGCTTTGAAAAAAAACTCGCCTTAAATAACAGCTTCTTTTCTCCTGAAAGAGATAAGTTCTGAATTAAAAGAATGTTTGCCATTTAAAGATACGGGGAAAACATATATATGTATGTATATATACAGTTACAATATGCAAGTACGTCGATCAGAATTAAGATATGATGATGCTCAAATTACTAAAATGAGAATTGCGAAAATCAAGAAAAGTTCGAATAAAGTCGTTAAAATATATACACTGTGCTAAAATTGCGTAATTTATGTGATGTGGTGCGTCAAATTGAAATATAAAATAAAATTTTATCTTATTTCAAGAAGAGTCGTAATGGCAAATATCGTTACATGTAGCATCATTTAGTTTTAATATTACGGTAGTGGTTATATATGTGCTTTTTTTCGTTGCGTAACTAAGTGTCATAAATTTTAATTAGTAAAATTCATTTTATCGGATGCTTCAAGTATCGCATTAACACTTTAGAATAACGAAGGTAAATAATTAAGGTGAAGGGATGGGAGGTGTAGAGACAATTGAGATCTGATTATGAAGTACTTATGGGAATGTCAGGTGCATAAAACGAAACAATACTTTTTAGATATAGTATAAAAGAAAAGTTTTTATATTTTATCGTCAATTATATTAATTGTTATATTTGTAATGGTGTGAGGCATTATTTTTTTGTTTTTTAACCCTTTGTTCTTTATTTTCCACATGAAAATTTGTTTTTAATTTTTTTTTCATTGTTTTTTTTTAAATAAGTATATTATATATATAGAAATAACTTTTTATAATTTTACTTGCGCTGGTTACTTCTTGTCCTACCACTTTTATACTATCTATGGCAATGTTACGGACATGGATGAAGCACCTGCTGATAAACGAAATAAATAACACATTTGGCAAATAAATTACAGTTAAGTGGGATCACTTAACTGATAATTCGATAGTACAATTTAATAAAAAATGATAAGGTTATATAGGGCGTTGGAAACAATATATTTTATTCATATGCATGGAACTTAAAAGGGCAATGGAATAAATCTTACTCCAGATAATGATAATGATAAATATAAAACTTTATTATTAAAGACATATGATAATTTGATAAATAATTTAATTGGAGAATCTCGGTAATAAATTTTTTAATTATATTCAGAATTGATTACAATTTAAAAACAAGGGAAAGGTAAGAGAGGAGCCTATACTTCAGATTATTAGTTAGAAAAGGAATCGAACGATGGCGCCAGCTACCTGTTAAGTTGATTTTTGTTACTTCTTAAAAGAATAAAAAAATATAAATATTTATTTCTTCCATTTTTTTATACTTATAATCTCTATAAAATTTGACACGTAAAAAAATGTTTATTATGAATTAGATTTTAAACTGAAAAGCTCTTGTCATTTCCATTGAATATAATATTTTTTTCTTTATTAATAAATATAATTATATTAATGGCGTGATATCTAAAATTAAGTTTTTATAAAAACTTAAATTTTCTGTAAATAATTGTGACATTAATCGTAGTGCAGAGTCTAATATCAGGTTTGATTAACACTAATTAATGTATAATTATACTGGCTCTGATGTGACAGGCATTTCATTATCTTTTGATCTTTTTTCCGTTTTACCATTTAATAACTTTATTAAAAACTGTAATTACGAGATTTTTTATTATTCTATTATTTATATTTAAAAACGGCATAATTTTTACTTACGGAAACATTATAATTGCAATATAATGTATAATAATTTTAATACTTTTCGGATAAAATGATTGAATTTCAAAATTAGCTTCTGTGATATTCAACACCCTTAAACTACTATATTTTCAAATTCAACAATTTTATAGAATTCAGTTTGTCCTCATTTCGTTGCTGGCATTTTCACATAATTGACAACCGAAAGTAACTTCTTATCATCCTTAAAGTTATGTTGATGAACCTGGACTTATTATTGTAATTACAACTCGTTAATTTAAATAGGACACAGAACCAGTAAACAAAAATATGCGTAATTGCATTTTTCTGATGTTTTAGTCGCCCCTAAATTCAAAACTTTGTATTTCAATTTCATATAATTATATTATATGAATGAATATAATTATATAAAAATATTATATGTAATATAAATATAAAAGCATTCTTTTTCATTATCAAAACCCTTAATTTGTCTTTGCCCGACAAAGAAAATTATTGTGGTGTTTGGGCCTTTTGAAATGATTCAGAGGCATTTATGGACTGCTCAAAACAACCAATTTATCTTTTCGACGCCGGTGGCAGAATTGGCACCGAGCTTGTGTGCTGAAAAAGAAAAATGCTTCTTTGAAAAGATATATACTTGTATATCTGCCTGTCAATTGTTGGGGAAAGCTTCAGGAACTAATGAAATCATAAGCGGAAAAGACCAACTCATCCAGGGAAATTGATACTCCCATAATTTTTTAACTCTCTTCTTTGAAAAAGAGCTTACTGAAATTATAATATATTGAATCAGTCAAATTAAATCAATAATGGTTTTCACTGACTAACTGAATTATTAGTTAAAGCCACTGATTAAATCAGTGCAACTTACGTTGATTTGATTCAGTGACTGATTAAAATTGCTAAAATTAAGTCCGTCTTTAATTCCCAATCAAATCTGACGGGAAATCAAAGAAAAAGCACTGCAACTTTTGTGAATTTTCGATGATTTAAATAGTCAAACGGCCGTTACTGATTCTCAGTGAGATTCCACTGAATCCAATTAAGCGACTCCGCAATAAAGTCAGTTTTCCTCGAACTCTAAACTCCTACCATGAAAACGGGAGAAAGTCTCCCGACGAAAAACGTCGGCACTAAATTAAAATGCAATAAAATAGTTTTAATGGATGCAAAATATTGTGAGGTATATATAAGAAAAGGGAATTTGGAATCGCTATAAAAGTCGGCCATAAATGGTGATCTTCCCGCTCGCGTTTATCTTCCGTCGGATCGTCCTACGAAATTCCTTGGACTGTCGTGGGGAACACGAAAAGGAATGAAGGAACGAACAAACTCGCGAACGAACACCATGACCAAAAGGGTTAACTAAATCCGGGCAGCGACGTTTTCCAATCTTGCATTTTAATGATTCCCTGCCGACACGCAAATCAGAGAGCATCATCGAAAGGCCGAACGCGTCCGTCCCACGGTAGGATCCCGCATCCCGCGCGAATGTAACGACCGGTTACATTTTTTTACAAGGCGACGTCTTCGAGGCGCGATTTGCATCGCGTCGGATTAACGTCTGTTCGTTCATCGTTCTGAGGAACTTGGAGAGAGAAGCCAACTCTACGAATCAAAAAGAAAAAAAGGAAAACGAAAAATTGTGAAAAGTTTATAATATCTATAATAATATATTTATAATATATAGATATAATTTTTTTTTTCTATTAAAAAGTAATAATTTGATGATTTTTTGTTAGTACGACGACCGCACCCATCCTAGTATTGCCAAGTAAAGCGCTGCTTAACTTTAGTGATCGGATGAGAAGCCTTTAACCACTTTATATGTCCAAGGGGACTTATAGAAATTATACTTCACAAGACAATAACTGTTATAAATTCAAGTGTATTCAAAGGCATTTTTAATGAAAAAAATTCACAAGAATTAGAGAAAATTTAAAAGAAGTTCATGTAAATTCAAAAGAATTGAAATGTATCCAAAAGAATTTGAGTTTATTCGAAAGAATTTAATATTGGATTGAAAAAAATTCCATAAGATTTAACAAATTTCCAAAGAATTCAAATATGTTCAAAATAATTCAAGTGAATAAAAAATCAATTCCAAAGTAAACTAAAACAAGTTTTTGTTAAAAAATATCTAGTTAATGTTTTAACCACAAACCCTAGTTAAAATAGAGTAGTATTAATGTAATTGTAAATATTCTGTGGTATTCACAGAAATTTTGATAGATTTCAAGAAAATTCAATAGCTAATTAAGGAATTTTCAATAAACAAACGAATGCAAGTTTAAATATATATAAGAGATCCTTCAAATCAATTGGAATTCTTTAAAATCACTTAAAATATATATTCAAATCTTTTGAGCACTTTCGAAACCCTTTGAATTCCTTTTAAATCCTTTAAAATGTCTTTTAATCTCTTACAATCTCTTGAACTCCATCGAAATTCCTTGGAATTCCGTAAAAAAATGAAATGCCTCAAAATCGTTTAAAATCATTCTAAAAGTCTAGAAATCGTTTTAAAAACTTCAAAGTCTCTTATGGAATGCATTAAAATCTCTTGAAATCTTGTAAAATTCTTGAAAATCCATAAACTCTTTCAAACTCTAAGAATTCCTTGAAGTTCCTCTAAATCTATTGCAATCCTTTAAAATCTCCTAAAGTCCTTTAAGTACTTTATGAAATCCCTTAAAATACTATTAAAATCTCAAAATTCATTAAAGATTCATACCCGGCTTATTAATTCTGCTTTCTATATAAAAAATTGACATTTATTTTTTTTCTGATGTTTCTCTGAATTAAGAAACATGTCCTTGTCACTTTCGATTTCGATCAGACTCCCGCCTTTTGGAATTTGCCTACAGCCTAGCTTCTTTCTCTCTCATTCACATGTAAATTTTAGAACTTCCCATAGGTTATTATAAGAATGCGTCTACCTCAGTTGCGGGCAGGTAGAATGTAGATTGTAGATGGACAGTGCTCCGCCCCGTGAAGGGAGTGCGAGGGGATGACTAAAAATTAGAGAAAGAGAAAAAGAAAAAAAGAAGAAAAAAGGACATCGAACTAAAAGTCCAAATCCAACTCTGGTGAGCGATTTCTATACCTGAAGGATTTCCTTTCAGATCATACAAGATTCGTCCCCATAAGAATATTTTGTCTCATATATTACATTAAATTTGACGTTTCTTCATTATTATACAATATAAGCTAGGAAATGTGTTATAAGAGAGAATAATTCGAATCCGAATCTGAGATAAAAAAATATACAGTTTTTTAATTTGACTTATTAATCAGCGAATTTTACTGATTATTCAGTAGTTCTTCACTGATTAATTTCTCAACATCTCAATATAATCAGTTAAATTCTCACTGATTTGATTCAGTGAATTATTTGTGAATAATTCAATTTTGAGAGACTTGTGATTTTTTAAAATATTTTCCTAAATATTTATTCGGACATTTTGAAATCAAATTAGAGTTTTTTAAATTATGTGAATTCTTGAATTGAAGTCTACACCAAAATTTATAGTGTCTAACGTACCTAGTATTAAATATCAATATAATAATCTTATTTAATAAAATATCCTGAAAAATGGATAAAAAGTATTTTTAAAAAAAGTTCCATGGGCCTTACGCCCTTGAAATGGAGGGTTGTTAGGAGAGAGAGAATATTGTAGTCAGTAGAGGAAAGGATCTAGGAATTAGAAGAGCTTCGAGGTGAGCCTATTATGAACGCAGCGGGTGTAGATTTGTAGGCTTGTAGGTGAGAGTCCCTCTCCCAAAAAAGGGAGAGGGGCCAGATTCGGGCATTTTTCTTCTGATTTTCGACGGACCCTGTGCTGAAAGCCGTCTGTCGATATTTAATACGATAATGTCAGAGCTCGTGTAACTGCAATGTGTTCGTCTTACGAATGTCTGACATTTGACGTCCGGCGTGCAAGTGACTGACCGATGTCAATTTGACATCCCGTATAAACCCGACACGCCCCTTCTCTCATTTAAGCGATTTTCCAACACTAGACTTTTTTTCGATTTAAACTTTTTTCATTCAACAATCATAAATATATTCTTCTATGTATTTAGATTTTGTAGACAAGTTGATTGCCAGGATTGACAATATTACTCGTAAATATTGAAAATATAATTATAAATATCGTAGTAAATTTTTTGAAGCAAATAAGTGATACCAACAGAAATAAAGTGCCGTCGCTTAAGTTAGCGACGCGTTGCTTCAGATCCATAGCAAAATTTCTTTCTTTTGTACACCTCTGCGAAACTTTTTTACCCCTTGTGGTGGCCACCCTGTGGCGGGAAAGGACGAGGGAATGGTTCTTGAAGAATGGCTTCCCGCGCCACATCATTCTTTCACGCTGGTAAAGGTTGACTCGTCCTTTTGGTCGACAGTGTTTACACCGCTGGATCTTTTCGGAAGGACTTCCTACTTGATCCGACATTCTTTTGTACGAGTAAAAGAGGCACCGGGAAGAACAATCGCAACCTCGTTACCAACAAGTCACTTCTCCGTAAATGGCGTCTAGCTCGAGTCACAAGCCGACACATCTCTCCCGAATTTCTCGGAAATGGAAAAACAAAAAGAGATATACGTTTTCTCGAGTTAAAAGTAGAAAAACGGAGGAAAGAAACACGGAATAGCGTTATTTTATCTATCAAAATGAAAAGTAATTTAAATCTTTTTTAAATATCCATTTTGTGGAGTGAAATTAAAATGTCAAGAATTTTCTTTTCTAATTGAGATGGAAGTTTCCGATTTAAAAGACGTCACTTCACTTACGTAATACAACAAAATTTATTTCATTTGGGATTAAAGACATTTAAAAAATGTTTTCCTAAGATCAATGCAATTCTAAAATCTTACAATTCAATAAAAAGAATATAGTAAATATAATAAATTTTTAAATACATATAAAATATATATATGTATAATATATAGTTGCGAGAAAATTTATTGAAATTTGCCAAATAGCCGGAAGGTGTTGACCGGAAGTGGCACGGGCTGATATTGCGGTAGGATCGATAACTCACTGATCGATGATTCTGTGACCAATATCGACGACAAAAATTTCAGGACCAGTCGCTTAGCGTAACCAAGGTATATATAACATATATATGTATGCATACACTATACAATCAGCCGGCCATAATTCACCCTCTCATAATTACCGGCTATAGCTATCGCTACCTCCACCCCGCCCCCGGTGGTCTCCACCTTGTTTTCCGTGGTATCGAAACGTTTAAATAACATTCATGCTGCCATTTACGCGCATCGGCGGCAGCAGGATGCTTGTCACCTGTCCAAAAACATCTCATAAATATGAGAAATGACATCTCATGTTAGATCACGCGATATCTGATCTTCTGTTTATTCTACATATCAGAAAATCTACTTGTCGAGTTCAAACATTCGCTTGAAAAATTATTAAACATAATAAATTTATTTTAAATAACTTTCATTATAGCTAGAATCTAGAATTTTCTTCAATTCTCTTTCAATTTACCTTTTTTTTTTTAATTCGCTTGCATTCCTTTCAATATTCAGTGACATTTACTTGAATTCTATTGAATTTGCATGAATTATTTTCAGTTCTCTTGAATTTATTTGAAATCTTTGCCATTCACTGTTATTTAAGTAACTGTAAGTATTGTTTAATGAATTTGATTAAATATAATCAAACCGAATGCCTCTAATAACGTATTAATGCATAAACAGATCATCTTTCGCTTTCTGCTAATGGTCCAGATATGTTTGGTCAAAAATCAATTTTCCGAACTAGATATATACAGACAGGTTCCTAAAAACATGCTCGAATATTTGAGCAATGAGTGCAGACACACTTATCCTCGCACTTATCTTTAGTGGAGTCTCTCAACAAACTTGCGGAGTCACAGAAACCACAAAACGATGATTCACTCGGTTCCCGATGTCTGTATACTGAAGAGTGAGAAAATAATTCTGAATATCATTAGCATACTTCTGAAATCTTAATCGAAATTAAAAATTTCATGCCATACTTTATTACTAATTAAAGCACTTAAACATCGTCTCGATTATAATCACTAACAACTTTTACTTTATTAATCAGTAATTCTCACTCATTAAACAGTGAATTTGACAGATTTTTCTTGGTAGTTTTTTTATTGATTGACTATTTGTAGCTAATAGCATCATTTTATGTCTTTTCCCATCTATAATTTAATTTTTGATATAAGAATTGAATAAGTATATGAAAGAAAGTGAAATGCGAGGGAAAAGGAAGAGGAAAAGAAAACGAGACAGGTAATTCGGCCTTTTTTGGAGAGTGTATGGTCCGACCTTTACACCGCAAGAGCATCTAAGCGGCCTTATACTGTCTAAGTTGGTAAGATAAAGTGGTCCACAAAGGGGCATTACCGTCACCAAAAATGGAGAGTGACTCGAAAATGCCACCTCCAAATGCCTTTATCTTCTATTCCACTCTTTAGTGAGTGGCACCTTCACGTTTGGATCTTTATTTAAACATGAATTTACTTGAATTAGTTCCAATTCTTTTGAATTTAATCAAAATCCTTCAGATTTTTTTCAATCTCTCAAAAACTTCTTACAACCTTGTAAAAATCCTGAAAATGTTTTGAGTTCTTCAAAAATCCCTTAAAATCTTTTGAAATCTTGTGAAATTTCTTGAAAATCATTCAAAATCTCTTGATATTTCCTAAAATCACTTAAAATATCTTGAAATTTTATGAAATCTCTTGAAAATCTTAAAACTTGTAAGAATTCTTAAAAAATTGATGATTCTATCGTAAGAGGGATTTTATATTTATAAACGGGAAGTTTTTTGAATTCAATATTTTTAGAACACAAAAAATGTTATGCAAGTGTCCAGCATAACTCAAATTAAAATATTTTTCCCTCCTAACATCTGGTAATGAGCCAAAGCAATTCTCGCATAATGCCCAGAATTAATTTTTGCAAAAACACATTCATATTTAATACTCAGTCAGTTCTTATACGAAGCTAAGAAAAAAAATCTTTTTTCCTTGAGAACGGTTGAATAAATTAAAAATCTGGTCGCATGCCTTTTCGATCAAGAAGTTTGTGAAGAAATTCCAGTATGACTAAACCCCGTGGGTGAGTGGCAGGGCCGGTTGCATATGGGATGTTGGGAGGGTTGGGGTCGTGAGGGTATCGCCATCAGATGATCTCTCCTCTCTTTCTCTTTCTATTCCTCTTTCTATTTCTATTTCTCTTTCTCTCTCACTCTCTCTCTCTCTCTTTTCTTTCCTGCACTTCTCTCTTTTGCTTTTACACATCTCTTTCTACTTCTCCCTCTTTGAAGCTCGAAAAATAAGAAAAAGAAGCCAAGCAGTCCAAGAAGAGATGATGCATCGAGCCGCCGGTCTCTGAAAAGCATCCACAGCAGTCACTGACCATATACAACGTTGTATTTCCACTCCATACGTTATGGACGTCTATCGGAAGAAAAAAAGTTAACGATAATGTAAGAAGCGGTACTGTAAAGTATTCCATGCTGAAAACGAGAAGGAGATATATTTAAAATATGTACTGGGCTGCTGGAGAACGGATACCCTATTTTTCTTGCAAATTCCGAGTAAGCGGCCCGGTATAATTATCTCGTAAGGCATCTTTCTTGAGTCTTATAATTTCTGCAGTCCAGTTACTTTTCGAGTTTTATACGATTCACAGTTTCTGGAGTTCATTTAGTCCTCAACTTTAGCACTCTCGTGAATTCTCCTTTTATTCCTTTTTATCAATTGATATAAGATAACTAAGTCGGTTTTCTTGTTTGGGGAGCCTTCAATTATTTATTGGTAGATCAGGAAGAAAGAAGATGTTCATTAAAATAACAAAGAAAATTCATTTATTATTTTTGCGCAGAATTAGTTTATCAATGGAGATGATATTTACTTTTGCAATTTTTCGTTTTCTAATTTTAATGAATAAAATTAATAAAAGGTTTAAATAGGTTCCAATTTATAAAACATATCAAAATTGAAAATTATAGAATGACAATAATCAAACTGTAGACTTTAGAAATAAATATAATTGAATAAAAAATAATAAAAAATAAAAATAGTTGAAGGAAAATGATCAGGTTCGAAAATTTTGATATGAATTTTATCCGACGGCAAGTGGATAAGAGAAGTTTCTTAAAAGCTTGTCCATGTTGTGCTGCCATCTGGGGGAGGAACCTACCATTGCCTCTGTTTATATCCCATCCCTATACTCAAAGCTCGAGTGCTCGAGGCTCGAGCGTCGCTCATAGATCTCTTCGACTTCGTCTTTCCAAAGTTCATATGTCATTAAAAACTTCCTACATCTGGAAATATTCTCAGCAATTGGTCAGCTCGTATGTGTAACGAAAAAACGTGGAGCATTTTTTGTGACACGAGACAGCAACCTTGCGTCTGTGTTCTTGATATAGTTAACTTATATCTGAGCCAACTTTAATTCTCTAATTATGATTATCTATCTTTCTACGCTGTGTTACGTCTAGAGACGTAACGCAGAAGTCTGTACTCATTATAATTTTTCAAGTGGCTTGAATTATCACGTTATTATAAAAATTTAGTAAAACGTGGTTTTTCCCGGTACAATTACGATTTAAAAAAAAGTTGCAGACTTCTATACTTACAATCAGTTTCATTTCGAAAATATTTTTCATTACTTATTCTTGTTGAAAGTTATTGCAGGTATATACATTTATAAGTTTATGTATATATTATTTGTGCTGTCTCTGCGTTTGTCTTCAGTCTACTGTTGTTGTTTACAATGTGTGGCCTTCTGTTGTTCTTGATCTCAGTGTACTTTTGGTGAATATTGTTTGTTTGCACTAACTGTTTGTTTTGTCAGTAGGTATATTGTTATAAAATTCAAATTCCGATGAATAAAACTCTTCAACGGTGGCACACGGCAAGAAATAGAAATTGCTTTGAAATTGGTACTCGATTCAAATATTGACAGCATAATCATTGGAATAATGCCGATATTTGTGAGTAGGGACTGCCCGATCATATATTTATTCAAACCACGTTGAAGTACCTCATCACTTATGTTATTACCCTCTTTACAGTTTTAATGAAAATCTCATAAATCCTTGGATTATCTCTGATATAAGAGTTAACTGTTAAATTCAAAGTCTCCGAATTAAAAATAATATTATAACTGATTTATTAACTAAAATATGCCCAAACGAAATTAAAATACAAGATAAAAGAGCAATTAAATTTCGATTATTTTATCGAGCAGATTATTGAGCAATTAAACAAATTCTTTATTGCTTTCTTGAAATAATTACATAATTGCATCAAGATATTGCTTTCATGCCTTATCTAATTACTTATCCTCTTGATCTTCAATTATAATCACCCCTATAAAAAAAACTACTTGACATTGTACGATGTGTTAATTCGCCGGAGCCAATAAATTATAGCTCAAGAAGAACACAAATTGTAGCAATCATAAATTTGGATAATTATTTAAGTAATGCTAAAATAAATTCAAGTCAAAAAACCCTCTTAATAAATATAAAATCATCCTGATGAATAATTGCTGATAAATACACTCGACTGCTGATACGAATACGATAATAATAATACTAATAATAATAATAATAATAATAATAATAATTTATGTTCATCGGCTTTTAAGGCAATTTACACAATAATTGCTTAATTATTTCATACCCCCGTTCATGCCCGAATAAAATTACTTCTTTTATATACATATATGGGAGAATAAAAATTATTTCTGCGAAAATCGCAGAGGTACCTAATTTTCATGACGGCAAGATCGTCTTCATAATTGACATCGACGAGCTGAATGTAGATCGAGATCTGCAATCAAGCCCGCATCTTGTTTAGCCAGTATAATATAAGAGATGCTGTGAGCAGAAAATTTTTATGCTGAAGATTCTTGGTGTAAAAAGAAATATAAGAGAGAAAAAAAAGAGTTCATGGTATATAATGCTATATTTTATGTAAGGAATACACTCTTATGGGTGTAGAGTGTACACGGGATGGCGTATTATAACTATAACAGACTAAGGGTGGATAATGTGATCGATCACCACGGTGAATGCGACACCCCTACGTGCACACATCCGCGCCCCATTAAACAGGCGACCCGCCCTATACGACCGACATATGCACACCTATCGTAAAACGCACACTAGTGAGCTTCAAGATCAGCTGAGACCAAATTTAGACCAGAATTTTAATAATATTTATATTGTATATATTGGGCATATTATAGTTATCCTTTTCTAAAAAAGACATGGATTTCAGACAACTTCACATTGCGTTCCACATTTCGCGTTACCTTTCAGCTAACTTCATGCGTAGTGCGCTAACCTTATTGGTCAATTCATATGGCGCGCAAATTGAAATTATCATTTCAGTTTCTATAGACGAAACACGCGCGCTCAAGCGCGCGGCCTATATTGGTAAATTAACAATTGTTGCTTTGATC